>CAUYRH010024848.1:0-10220 GCA_963574655.1 Perodicticus potto | reverse complement strand
ATGTACACCATGGGATATTATGCAGCCTTAAAGAAAGATGGAGACTTTCCCTCTTTCATGGTTACATGGATGGAGCTGGAACATATTCTTCTTAGCAAAGCATCTCAAGAATGGAAGAAAAAGTATCCAATGTACTCAGCTCTACTATGAAGCTAATTTATAGCTTTCATATGAAGGCTATAACCCAATTATAGCCCAAGAATATGGGGAAAGGGGCAAGGGAGGGGAGGGGAGGGGGGAGGCTGGGGTGCAGGGAGGGTAATTGGTGGGGCCACATCTATGGTGCATCTTAGAAGGGTACAGGTGAAACTTACTAAATGCAGAATACAAATGTCTTCATACAATAACTAAGAAAATGCCATGAAGGCTATGTTAAACAGTTTGATGAAAATATTTCAGATTGTATGTGAAACCAGCACATTGTACCCCTTGATTTTACTAATGTACACAGCTATGATTTAATAATAATAATAATAATAAAGAAGCAAGCTTGCTTTCTCTTTAGGCACCCCCCAGACAGACAAATAGGAGTACAAGTGAGCTCTGGAATATGGGTTGGGAGAAAAATGTTGGACAGGAAAATGATCATGTTGTAGGTTTTGTCCTGAGTGTTAAGTAACTGTGGCAGTGGGCCTCTGTGCCACTCCCAGCGTTCTTAAGAGGAGAGCCAAGACTTGACAGGATGAGCACCAATAAAGGGCTACATGATGGCTTCTGAGTGAAATCAGGAAGGATTTCTAGAGAGGCTAAACTGCCTATCCTACTGGACAGAGAATCCTGTAGAAAGACCCATTTTTGTTCAATCGGGCAAAAGCTGTTCAATTTGTTGCCTGTTCAATTTGTAAAATGGTAGAGTTGGAAGGAGCAACCTTCATGACCTGGAAGGACTAGTATGTGAGTTCAATACAGGCTCCCAAGTCTGTTTTTAAACATACATAGAGGCCACAGTTATCCTACGAGGCATTGTGAAACCTTTAAAATAAAAGAAAATTTAAATAGAATCAATTTAAATCAATTTTACTTTTAAAAATTCATGTGCAGTACTTTTAAGGAATGGGTAGAATGCAAAAATAAGCCATCTGGAGTTTTCCAGAAAGACTATGAATCTCAATTGTTCCATGAACAACGTGAGGTCTAGGTGGTGTCCAGACTGACAGGTAGTGAAGGGCTTTGCTAGTCTGTGGGGGTGAGAGGTGGCCGCCCTTCTTCTATCCTCATCTTCAAAGCTTAGAAATGAGAGCTGTCCCAGAACCACGCTGCCAGGATATAGTCTTTGCCCTGGTATGTCGAGAAAGGAGAACTAAGGAGAAACACATGTATCGCTGGGCCTACCTCCAAATGTTGGTTTCCTTCTCCTTTGTTTTTACATCATCTGACTTTGTAAGCTATATTCTCTTACTTGTCATCATGGTGAAATGGAAAAGCTGAGGTTTGCATCCCACTGATTTACTGCCTGGTAAGCACCCCACTTAACTACTTTAGTTTTCCATTTAGTGACTATTTAAGCAGGGAAAATGCCTACTTCATAGCATGGCTGTGAAACGTCAACGAGGTAATAGATTAGAAGTGCCAAACACAGTGATAGACACACAGTAGGTGCTTGGTACACAGCAGGTATTCTGTTTACTCATCCTCTCATTAATCATGTGATTTTAACAGAGAGCAGGATAGATGCCTTTCTGTAAATGAAAAGACCACGCCCCCAAAGAGATGAAATGAATCGTACATTGTCAGACTGCTCCTGTGATGACAGCTGAGACTCTTAAAAAGAGGTCTGATGCTCAGTCCACGAGCTTTTTAACTCACCACAAGCTTACAAATTGAACAGGCAACAAATTGAACAGCTTTTGCCCGATTGCACAAAAATGGGTCTTTCTACAGGATTCTCTGTCCAGTAGGATAGGCAGTTTAGCCTCTCTAGAAATCCTTCCTGATTTCACTCAGAAGCCATCATGTAGCCCTTTATTGGTACTCAGCTTTATTCTAAATTTTGGTTCTAAAATGGCTTTTTTAAAGATAATATCAAGAACTATTTCTGGATGCCAGGAAGAGAGGTCATTTTCTAGATACTCTTTCGCAGCAAACACCCCCACAGCCCCGGCAGGGAGTCTGCAGCGTGAGTGCAGCTAACAGAGCTTAGGCGACATAGCTTGTCCTGATGAAGATCAGGACTCCAAACCAAGGCACAGCCTGAGCCCCAGACCCCAGCTCACCATAGGCCCAGCTTCTGGCCTGGGAAACAGCAGGATAGCCAGGCAGGAAGCCTTCTAATGTGAATGAAGGCTGCACCCTGGCTGGGGCTCCATCAGAAACCCCTAGGAATGGGCTGTTAGAATGGAGCTGTTGGGGTATCTATAGTATCAGCTCAGCTATTGAAAAAAGGATGGGAATAGGGACATTGAACTGAGCTCCTGCCCAGGAAGACTGGGACTCTCTCGTTGACAAACTGGGGCCAGCAACTTAATCTGTTTCATGTAAAATATGCCTAATTATGCCTGCTGACCCCAGAAGGTCATTGTAGGAATGCACTGACACTGACAGGTCAAAGGCCTTTTGTAAACTGCAAATATGATATACAGTCTCGCAGAGTGTGGAAGCAGGGGGAGGGTACAGACTGACCCTGGGAGAAAGCCAAGTAATTGAACAAGGGAAAACGTAAATCAGACCTTAAGAGCTTTAAAATATGAATTACTGATTAATTAATAAGTGAGACAAAGATTTATTTATAGCCTACTTTGAGCATCACACAGGTTGCTAGGCACTGTAGATTCAGAGACAGAAGACATATGGCCATGTTTGCAAAGATGCTGAGACACTGGACGGAGAATCCTGTAAAAAGACCCATTTTCGTGCAATCGGGCAAAAGCTGTTCAGTTTGTTGCCTGATGCTTGTAATAAAGTGCCCCACAGCCAGTGGCTGAAAATACCAGTGAACATTTGTTATCTCTCACTGTTTCTATGGGTCAAAAATGGGAGCGGCTCACCTGGGTGGTTCTGGATTAGACCTCCTCTGGTGGTTACTGGAAGGCTTGACTATGGCTAAAGGCCTCGCATGACGGAATGGCTCACTCACACCAGCAAGTTGATGCGGTTGTTGGTGCGAAGCCTCAGTTCCTGCCCTCTCTGTGGTCTTCCCCAAGGCGGGCTCCAGACCTGGTTGCTGAGCACTGGGTTGTGGAGTGGAAGTTGCAATGTCCTTTATAACCTAGTCCTGAATGTCACACATTGTCACAGCCACATCCTAGTGGCTACATGGGCCAGCCTCACTCAGCATGGGCAGGACTAGACAAAAGCATCAATTCCAGATCAACAAAGAGGGCAGCCACCATGCCACTATGGAAGCATGAACAACATGTGTTAGGAGAACAGAGGGAAAATCAACTTAGCAACTGAGGTTTTGCCCTGGGCTTTGAGTATAAATAGAAGTTGGCTGGCTGATAAAAACAGGAGCAGCTCTTCAAGTTGCAGAGAAGCAAACTCAGAGATGCTGAGTTTGGAAATGGGCTGCCGTGTCCAGAGGACTCTGAGATGTGCATCACAGCAGGAACAGCTCATGGTGGCAGAGGGGGTAAGAATAATGTATGTTGGGGCCAAGTGACAGAGCCTCACTGCATAAATTTTATCTGGGAGGCAAAGGGGAGAGGCAAATGGGGAGGCAAAGATGTGTGATGAGCAGGATTTCAAGGAAGCCTGAACGTGGGCTCAGCTGGGGAGAACAGAGGGAAGGTGAGCAGGGGTGATGAGGGGTGACTTTAGAAACTGCAGTGAGGATGGAGAGAGAGCCCAGACTAAGAACATGCAAGATTTGGGGGGCCTAAGTATCCCCAAGCTTGATCTCTTCTTTTCCACTACTGAGAAAATACGGAGGCAGAGGGGCATGTCTCATTCAAGAATAATGCAGCTTTTTACAAACGTTTCAAATCGCCCATTGCAGGCAATAGGGACTTATAGAGAGAAGTATGTATGTCAAGAACTCAGAAAGAGAGAAAATGAGCATCGGAAGGTACAGAGTTCTCATGAACTTGGAATTATTAAAGGGTCGCAGGAGACCTTTGCTGATACTCTTGGCTGAGTTTGTTATCAGTAGCCCCATCCAGCCTCTGTTTTGAACTTACCATCTTGCAGCTGGAGTCTCTGACACTCACACCAGATGGTTGCTACTTCCATCAGGGCCTGTTCACTCCTCAGTCACCCCTGCTTCCCTGGCACTTGCACAAGGGTTGGCACCGGGAGGAGCTCAGGGGATGCTGGGTGGGTATTAGAGGCCTACCTCTGTGGCTGGGCGGGATGACCTCTAGGGTTCATTGCAAAGAACCAATGATTCTGAACCGCTCTGAGGCAGGCAGTTTGCCTGAGATGGAGCCAGAAGTAGAAATCAGTTCAGCGAGAGTTGCTGGTTGTGGTAAGGGAATCAGCAATTGGAATAGGACCTCTGAGTCCATTTTTAGAACTTTTAATTGTATTCCTGCCCCGACTTCTCATTAAGGGAAGAATTATCATTCTAGAATATCAATCAATATTACATTGGCAGAAGGAGACAGGGCAGTGTGTGGGAACGAGGCAGAGCTCAGGGACAGTGCTCTGAGGGCCTGCTGTCCAGGCGTGGGGGCTGGGGAAGGTCAGCAGGAGTCAGCCCTGGCTGAAGTGACCAGCACCATCCTGGTTGCATGAGAGTGAGGTGCCCCCATGCCTGGGGACTCAGACTGAGGCTGGAAGAACCAGTGACAACTATGGGATCAGGCAGGAGGCAACTAATATGTATGTTAAACACATGGAAATAAGAGCAAATAGCCGAGCTGGGGAAACAAATATTGAACAGGGTCTGGGCCTGAGACTAAACCAACATGGGGATATGAGAGGCTGTGGAAAGCAAATGAGCTGCCCAGGGGAAGAGGGGCTGGGCTGGGACCTCCAGGGGGACTGCGCGGACCCCAGGAACACCAACGCATGGCCAAGAAAGCTGTGAGTGACCAAGTATGTCGCCTCTGCTGAAGTTTTCCTTCCTTTGTATGTTTCATTCCTTCTTAGCACCTCAACCTCATCCCCAGTCTTGGGCCTCAGGCTGTGTCCCCCACCCTGGGCTTTCCTCAGAGAGGCGATCTCTACCACCGCATCCAGGTTCCCGGGTCAGAGCCCCAAGGTTGCTATTTGGTCACAGTGGCTGGAGGGACAGCAGTCTGCACAGAAGGATGAGGGAAGTGGCTAGGGGCTGTGCCTATCTTGAGGCCAGTTTGCACAGCAGACATGCTTTTCATACCTAGGGGAAGATGCTCAGGCTGTCACTGTGTGAGGACAGGTGAGTGCGGGTCAGAACCCACTTTCTTCTCTTCTAGAAGAGCCGTAAGAGAGATGGTGGTTGCAGTAGTGGCCCCACCCAGCTCAGGGAGAGCCAGTGTGCCAGCTGGGGGAGGGGCCATCAGCCACAGGCTGAGCCCTTTCTGTCTAAGAACGCGGAACTCTGCTCCAGATGCCTGCTCAGACACTGGGGAACAGAGATGTCTGTCACAGTCAGGGGGAAAAGCTCTGACCTGGACAGGTGGGGAGGTGATGCCGTCCAAATGGAGGGTTTGTTCCTCTGGTTCTTCCGATCTGGCCATTACCGTGACCTCTTGCAGAGAGCTTAGGGAGGACAGGAATTCCTAGGAGGGAAGTAAGTTTGTTCTAAAACTTTTTTTACACATCCCTGAGCAGCAGTGGGACATCAAATCAGTAGGTGCCACCTGACTGGTCTCATTTACCAGATGTAGTTCTATATACACTAAAACTCTCAGGAGAAACAACTCAGGACGGGTCAGTTTTCAGCAGGTTGTAGGATCAGAGCAGACAGTGAGCACCAGAGGAAACCTTTGGGGAAGGGATACTGTGGAATCTAGGGGTGGCAGAGAGCCCAGAAGTCAGGAACTTGGGCTTAGAAAGGAGGGTGGAGTCTCCTGTGGATGAATCCGCTTCATGGACTATATAGAGCCAGCCTGGGAGAGAGCAGCCTCTTCGGTTCTTACCCCTCGGGGAGGCTCTCAGACCTCACCGATAATGCCAAGGCCATCTAGGCCTCTGCCCCTGCAGTCCTGGGCCTACAAAGTATTCCCTTCCTCCAGCTCCAAGGCTCCATGACAAGCCAGGAGACATTTCAACCCAATCAACTGCACAACATTCATCGTATCATCTGACTGGCTCTGTTCTTAGGGGAGGTGACAAGATAAAGGGATAAAGAAGGCACTACTTCTTCAGTCCATGGGATATGAGTGGTACCTGGGAGGCTCAGAGGGTTGAGATAAGACAAAAATGGTAAGGACTAAAGCACAAGGCTACCGTGGATCAAGAGATGGGGGAGGAGAGGGTTAACTATGTTCTGGCCAGGGAAGGCCCCATGAAAGGCATGTGATTTAAGCAAGGCCTGTTGAGGGAGATTTCCAGACAGATAAAGGGAAGGGTCTTCAGGCTTAATGAATGATAGCAATGGAGTGACCAAGAGGGACAAGCCAGTGTATCCCTGGGTCCTGGTGCGAGCTAGAAATAAAAAGACAACCCAAGCCAGGGCACAGTCGCCTTGGTGTGAGAGATTTGGGTCCTTGTTAGAGCACAGTGCAGTTACAAGTATTTCTGAAACTCAGAATAAGAGTTTCACTCTGCTCGGCCAGCGTATCTGGCCTCCCTGAACAGAACCAGATTTGCCAGACCAGCCCTGAAGGGATATTTGTTTTGTCAAAGACAGAAAACCTGCTATTGTATGGCTATTACCTGGAGCCCACCTGCCAACTTATGACCCTAACCAGGCACGGAAAACTAATGGACCAGAATGAAGCCCATGCTCCACTTACACAAGATAATCCATGTAAGTCACTCAGCGCAGTGTCTGGAACATAGTAAGGGCTCAACAAATGCTGCTGTTGTTACTGAATCTTCATTAAAACTCAACAAAATAGGTTTCATTATCCTCATTACATAATATACTGAAGCTGACAGAGGTTACATCATTATGCCAAGATGTCCCAGCTCGTTGGTGGAGAGCACTTGAACCTGAGCCTGAGTCTGCTCTTCCATGCCTGTTGCCAGAGCAGCTCAGCTTTCAGGTGAGGACAAGGGTCCTTGGATCTTGGCCAAGGATCACTGGAGTGGTTGAGGTGCCAGGGCTGGAGAAGAGGGGACGAGCTGCTCATCTGCTCCTGACTCACCCCTGTAATCGGAGCCTAATTTTGCAAAGCCTGTTTAGTAGGAAGTTATCACTGTGTTGGCTGGGCAACCCACCGAGAATTGGGGACCTCCCTGAGAAGACAGCAGAATCATGCCTGTGACACCCCACCTATGCCACACCTCTCTGTCACCCTGTGCTGGTGCCTCCTGGGTCAGCCTGGCCCTCCCTAGCATCACAAAGGACTGGATGAGGGTCCCCATTCTTACCTCCAGGTATCTGCATCACTCTCCATGGGGCTTTGAGGCTCCTCCCTTTAGGGCAAGGAGGCCTGTGCCTTCTGGTAACACTTCTCAGGGCTGAACATTGTTGGGCACCTTCGCCACACTTTCTGGATAGACAGCTGTAGTTGTGGGGGAGTCACAACTACCCACGGAAGATCTACTCAATGGATTCCACCTCCATGTGCAACAAACAATATGCAATTGATTATTTGTTTGCTTTTCCCTTGCAATGCTCTTGCCAACTTCTATCCCTGCATCTGGGGCCATGGGACCACCCCCAGGAGCCATCTGAGCCCTGCCTGTACTTTTAACCCCCAACCTACATGCAGGGCAATCCCATCCTTAGAGTCAACTAAAGGAAGCAGCATCAAGGAAGTCTAGCCACAGGTGTTGCTCTGACCTTCTGCCCTGGTGCAGGACTGCTTTTTATTCTGATTTTTAAGGCCCAGCTTCCACGGTATACTCCAGCTCTGGTACCTGGGCTGGATCCTTTACCTAGATCACTTGCACAGTGATGCTCCATCACTTCCAAGGTGGGCTGGGTGCTCACCTTGCTTTCTTTGTGTGTTGGGGAGGCGTTGATGGTGATTGTCTATGTGCATCCTCACGTTCCATCTCCCAGCCTGCAAATCCCATCACAGGCCTTCCACTTTCTCTGCAGTTCCCTGCCCTTGGACCCTGGCAGTGCCTTTTTGCTACCCACCCTACCTCCCCCATCATACCCTTAGGGTCCAATACCCTCTCTTTCCCTGATAAATCTGGGGGTACCTCTGTTTTCAACCTCAGCCAACAGTAGAAACCTTAATACTGCAGCCAGATGTGGCTCCTTGGACTGGTGGATATTGGCTTATTTGGAACCTTATTAAGAATTTAATTTCAAATCCCAGGTGATCCAAACACACATTTTAGGGAAACTTGAGCAAACTTCATATTCCACCAATATTTACAAAGTAGGAAAGCCAAGTCATTATGAAATGATATCTTATTAGCTCACATTAATGAAAGTGGCATGGCACAAAGCCATTCTTTTTGGTCCAGACATTGCTTCAGCCTGCCTGGCAAAGCCGCCTCTTACCCACATAATCTTGAGCTCCTGCTTGGTGCTGGGAGAGGCACAGAGGAGACACAGGCTCAGGCTCTAGGTAACATCAGCCCAAGAGTCCAACCAGGCTGGAGGCAGGAGGAGGTAGGATGGAGGAAGTGGGCTGTCTTGCTGTGACTTTCATTCCCTGCTAGTGACTAGGATGCAGTGACTATTCAGGTGAAGGATGTAATTTTGCCAGCCAGAGCCAAATATATCTGAGACTCTTAGACTTTTTACCAACCCCTAACATCCTGGTTGCTACAACACAAAGCAGATGGAAACATCCTTTCCCTCCATGCCCACTTCTTACACTGTTAAGCTGCCTTTGGTGTTAATTTATGACAACACCCTCTTTTCTTTCTCTCTAGGGATAAAAATGATGGCTATTTCAACCTGATCTGATCTCAGAACAGACATAGTGGTAATAAAAGCCAACTGGAATAAAGAAGAGTAAGATTTACCTCCCTCTCACTCAGCACAGCGTGGCATTTGGGTTCCCCACAAAGACCTGGGCCAGTTTTCCAGCACCCTGTGGAAGTTCTACAGAGGACCTTGCAACTATCTTTAGTTATCTAGCTCCAGAAAGCCCTGGCTTGGTTCCAATGAGATTGAAAAGTCGTTGAAATGACATCCTGCTAACATGACCAGTGGGTTACTGTCCTGGGGACTGAGTCTGGGGTGGGGGTGGGGGGTTCTGCGCCTCTGTTCACCAGTTCAAAGCAATTCTTTCCCCTGCTATTTTAACAACAACAACAAACAAAACAAAACAAAACAAAACAAAATAAAACCCTGCATAGAAATACCTGTCATCAGGTGAGAAGTAAGGAGGTTCAGAGATGCTAGTGATTAGCTGAGACCGTGACTCTGTCCATAGCTGGATGTAAAACATTAGCCACCTAAATGTTAAGGTTTGGTTGGCTATGAGCCATAAATTTCTTCAATAGAGAGTCATTTATCTGCCTCAGAATGTCAGATCTGGCAGCCACTTGGAGGTCATCAAGTACTGTTGTTACCAAATTTTCTCTGTCCACAGAGTCTTTTGAGAATCTGTTGGAACTTACTGATTATCTTCCCCGTAAATCACATGTATGTAAGGCCCATACCCATGAGTTCTCACATGTAATAGTAGGGAATTTGCAGTGGTGAACTCAGTCCCAGGCCTCAGGTAAGACTCCTTTGATCCTTCTTTATCTCTACATTTCCTAGACAAGTTAATAGAGGCCCAGAAATGACAAGTGACTTTCCCAGGGTCACACAGTTCAGTCATGGCTGAGCCAGGGTCAGGACCAACATTCCCTCCCCGCCAGCTGGTGTTTCTCCAGTGCCTCCTTAAGGGCTTGACCCATTTACAGGGATGAGAATTCCCTGCAGGGGTAACACCTTTGCCTCTGTGCTCCAGATGGGAAGCAGGGGGTGGCGTCCAGGGCCAGGGGTGACCAGCAGGGCTCCTGGGGGGATGTCTGAGGGCCAGTAAGCCGGGGGATGCCTGGGGACATCACCCACAAGGCAGCACAACGTGTGGCCGAGCAGGGAGTCTATGTTCAGGCAGTTCTAGAGCAAGTCCTTTCTCTGTCAGGCCACTTTTTTTTTTTTTAAATACATGTATTTTATTATTCTTCATTACATTATTTCCCCCCCCCCCACCCGTCCGTGATAAGACAGAATTGATTTACAGAAAAGAATACAGAAAACACCAAAGCTCCTGGTAGTGGGAGAGATTTCA
>CAUYRH010024846.1:0-26373 GCA_963574655.1 Perodicticus potto | reverse complement strand
TTTCATAGTAGTATTGAGTACATTGGATACTTTTTTTTCTATTCTTGAGATACTTTACTAAGAAGAATATGTTCCAGCTCCATCCAGGTAAACATAAAAGATGTGAAGTATACATCTTTTTATGGCTGCATAGTATTCCATGGTGTAATTTGTTAATCCATTCATGGGTCGATGGGCACTTGGGCTGTTTCCATATCTTGGCAATTATGATTTGGGCTGCAATAAACATTCTGGCCTTATGCCTTTTCCTGGGGTCATATCAGGCCCTAGAGAGGCTCTTAGGGACATTTTTCCTGGGGTCCTTTCTGACTCCAGCCAGGCCCTTGCAGACCTTTTTCCTGAAGTCCTTTGATGTTTGTGCCAAGCTGTCTTGTGAAGCCCCCAGTAAAGTATGTTCTTTGTGGAGGCTCATGCCTGTTCCCATTATCCTGCATACCTGACCATGATCACAAAACTTTTCATACAATTATTATTTCATTATTATGTCAATCTAACTCTATTCCCATAATCCTAACTTCCCTAATGTTCACCCACATAGCTGTTTCTCTCATCAGCCATTATGTTCTCTGTGGCCTCAAGGTGACAAATTACTGCCTCAACCAGGCTGTGAAGGAATTTAATTTTGACCAAGTCACTCATGGGTCTGCAGTTTCTACTAACCCATCTCTGGCAGGCGCTGGTCTCTGTGGAGTCTGAGTGAGGTGCTGGGCAGTGGGTGTGCCCCGTGTTGACACTGGCATTCGGCTGGAGGCCCAGCCTTGTGGTCAGTGCTGCCTTTTAGGTGGCAGGAAAGGCTCATGGAAATGGTCCCCGCCTGGGCCTCCCCTATGTTCAGGAGAAAACATCCCTTTTCAGGAAATCCAGGAAAAGGTGACTTGCAGCCTTCACCAGCTCTCAGGAGTGAAAAGTGAATGATTGACCAGCATGGTGAGGGCAGTTGTCTTGGCCACTTGCCCTAGCTTTTGGCTGCCCACTAAGCCCTCAACCTCCTGTCTGTAAGGGAACAGAGCTCTCCTAACTCCTTTCTGGGTTTTGAGAGGGGGAGGAGAGAGAGGAGTTACATAGGAGTGAAGGATTCCTTGCTTAGCTCTCTAGTTAAGGGTGGGGGATGTTAAAAAAAAAATCAGCTTTACAGGAAATGAAAAGGGAAGTGCATAATCAGTTATGTGTATGTGAAAAAAGAGAAGGAGTGTACGAGAGAGAGAACGCATGTGTGTGCACACCCTGATTCCTTAGTCGATGGGTTCTAAGACGTTCTAAGTTTAGGGGGAGAGACCCCCACTGAGATAGGGCCCAGGGTGCAGATAAATTGTGGAGCAAAGACCGGTCCTGGGAATGGCCCTATATGAAATTCCCTTCCCTGAATGGGGCTCTTGGCCCTAATTTGGGAGGTGTCATAGATTTTGGCTCAGGAGTGACTTCGATGGAGAATGTGTCTTCCAAGAGTGTAAACCTATTCTTGGGGACTGCCAGTGTCCCAGATCCACTCTGTCACTTCACTTTGGGGACTCTGCCTCGGTCTCTGCATCTGTACATGAAAGAATAATAGCACCTACAGCATCCATTGAGGAGATAAATGAATTACCATATAAGGAGTGTAGACCCGTGTCCCATGCAGGTAAAAGTGAAACTGTTGTTATCACTGTGGGGGATGCTGGGGGCTTTGCAGATCAAGTAATGAAACAATTCCCTAAACTGAATATTAAGTATACCAAATGCACACAAACATAAAATTGCCTGTTTACATCACCCCCTCAGCATTACTTCCTTCCAGAAGGTTCCCTGGGGCCAGGTTAGATGCCCTGGCCCAGTTCCCAAACCTGGTCTTTAGGACAGTGTCTTGTCACTTTCAGGAAAGGGCTGTCTCTCCAGCTACCTTAAAGTGGCCAGAGCGAAGGTGGCTCTGTCTACGTATAGTGGGTGCCCGTTGTAGGGCTGGCCCAGTAGCTCTCACAAGTGTTGACATCTGATTTTAGGGGTTCTGGAGATTACAGAGAGACCTTGTATAGTAGTGGGAAGTGCACAGAATTTTGACATTAGGAGACTCACATACAAATTCTGGTGCCATTCCCCTAGCTCCCATCATATTTCTTTCTTTCTTCATATTTCTTTTTTGTTGTTGTTTTGTTTTTGTGAGACAGAATTTCTTTTTTTTTTTTTTTTTTTTGAGACAGAGCCTCAAGCTGTCACCCTGGATAGAGTGCCGTGGCATCACAGCTCACAGCAACCTCCAATTCCTGGGCTCAAGCGAGTCTCCTGCGTCTGCCTCCCAAGTAGCTGGAACTACAGGCGCCCGCCACAACGCCCGGCCATTTTTTGATTGCAGCCGTCATTGTTGTTTGGCGGGCCCAGGCTGGATTCGATCCCGCCAGCTCAAGTGTCCATGGCTGGCGCCTTAGCCCGTTGAGCCACAGGCGCCGAGCCGTGTGAGACAGAATTTCACTTGGTCACTCTTGGTAGAGCGCTATAGCATCATAGCTCACAGTAACCTCAGACTCTTGGGTTCAAGTGTTTCTCTTGCCTCAGCCTCTCAAGTAGCTGGGACTATAGGCGCCCACGACAATGCCCAAATATTTTTAGAGGCAGAGTCTCACTCTTGCTCAGGCTGGTCACATCACATTTCTTCTCTAAACCTGGGCTTGGGTGTTCATCTGTAGAAGGGGGAAATTGAGGTGCTGGTCACTGTGATGATCATATGACTGTGCATTGTCATCTGTGGAGTAGGGGCTAGACCTGCAGAGTATCTCACTCACCATGTTTCCATTGGAGTCAGGTTCCGGAGGTTTTGCAGAAGGCAAGGGTAGGGTGTGGTCTGTATCACCCCTCGGAAGATGCTGAGGTGGAGACTAAGCCGCAATGCTCATTGACTCCGGCAAATGCCCATTTTTCCTGTGCTCTGCAATAGATTGCTGTTCAGATTATCCAGGTGAGCAGTGGGCTTTTAGGAGCCACACAGAGAAATGTGTTCTTTTTCAACACTGGAATCCCATGCCTCCTGCTGGACGAGATTCTCTCTGTATCAGCCCTTGAGGCCTGCAGGGCCCTGGAGGAAGCTGAGGGTCCCACCTCCCATTTCCTGGACACCAGCTTAGTGTGTGGAATGAGTGGGACTGCTTGCTCTATTTAATGGTTATTTGTCTCTCCCTGTTTTGAATTGTGGCTATATAATATATACATAACATTCTTAAGTATACAGTTTAGTGGCATTAAATAATAAACTGCTTAAGTAACTGGAAGCTACAGTTCAGTAGCTATGTAACCATCACTACTATCTATTGCTCATGTTTTTCGTCATCTTCAATAAAAATCTCTGAACAATAACTCCCCCAGGCCCTGGTAACCTCTGTTCCACTTAGACTTGAGCTCCTCTAGGTACCTCCTATGAGTGGAATCAGCAGGAGTTTGTCCTGCTGTGACTGGCTTTTTTCCCTTAGTGTAATGCCTTCAAGGTTTATCCGTGCTGTTGCATGTGTCAGAATTTCCTTCCTTTTTAATGGCTGAACAATTTTCCATTGTTTGTGTATATTATACCACGTTTTGTTTACCCATTCATCTGATAACGGACATGTGGGTTGCTTCAACCTTTGGCTCCTGTGACTAATGCTGTTCTGAACAAGGGTGTACAAATACCTGCTCGAGTTCCTGCTTTCAGATTTTTGGGGATGTATCTGTGAGCAGAGTCACTGGGTTGTGTGGTAGGTCTGTTTAAATCTTTTGAGAAAGGTCCAACTGTTTTCCATAGTGGCTACACCATTTTACATTCCCACCAGCAATGCACAGGGTTCTAATTTCTCCACATCCTTACCAACACTCATTATTTTTCTTTTTCTGTTCTCTTTTTTTTTTTTTGTGGTTTTTGGCCGGGGCTGGGTTTGAACCCGCCACCTTTGGCATATGGGCCTGGCGCCCTCCTCCTTTGAGCCACAGACCCTGCCCTATTTTCCATTTTTTGATTGTAGCTATTCTAGTAGGTTACTTTCTTTTTCTTTCTTTCTTTTTGAGACAGAGCCTCAAGCTGTCACCCTGGGTAGAGTGCCGTGGCATCACAGCTCACAGCAACCTCTAATTCCTGGGCTCAAGCGAGGCTCCTGCCTCTGCCTCCCAAGTAGCTGGGACCACAGGCGCCCACCACAACGCCCGGCCATTTTTTGGTTGCAGCCATCATTGTTGTTTGGTGGCCCGGGCTGGATTCGAACCCGCCAGCTCAGGTGTACGTGGCTGGCGCCTTAGCCCGCCGAGCCGTTACTTTCTTTTTCATCAAATAAGAAACAGTTGTTTTGCCAGGTGACATGCGTCTAGGAAGCAATTCCACTGTAACTGGTGGGCACTTCCCTAAACCTGGTTTTCATTCTACATTTAATACGGGGTGGCCATAAAGCTTGTATGCAGTTGCACATAAAGTTGCACATGAACTTTATGGCCACCCCGTATATGTGGGAAAAAATAAATAAATTCGTGAAACGTTCCTATTAAAATTTTAGGCCGGTGCGGTGGCTCATGCCTTTAATCCTAGCACTCTGGGAGGACTAGGCGGGTGGATTGCCTGAGCTCACAGGTTCGAGACCAGCCTGAGGTAGAGCGAGACCTCGTCTCTAAAAATAGCCGGGCGTTGTGGTGGGTGCCTGCAGTCCCAGCTACTCGGGAGGGGATGGCTTGAGCCCAAGAGTTGGAGGTTGCTGTGAGCTGTGGCGCCAAAGCACTCTACTAAGGGCTACAAAGAGAGACTCTGTCTCAAAAAACAAACAAACAAACAAACAAAAATTTAAACAGTATGGAAAGTGAAAGTACCCTTTGATTGTGGTCTCACTTTAGGTCCCTCCCGCAGGCGGTATCTTTCCTGACGGTTCCACACATTTACAGATACGTGTGAATATGTATGAAAACCTAGTTTTCCATTTTTCATACAAAACCATGGCCGCTTTTAATTGCTCATTGACTTGGATTTGTTTTACTGAATAAATCAATAATGTTTGCACATTTGTATTTATAGAGCTGACTTGTTCTTGTATTTTGGGGGGTGGGGGTGAGGGTGGGGAGAGACAAAGTTTTACTGTTGCCCAGGCTAGTCTCAAACTCCTGGACTCAAGCAATCCTCCCACCTCAGCCTGTGAAGTAGCTGGGATTATAAGTGTGCACAGATGCACCCAGCTCTGTTCTCTGTTTTTATTTATTCCATAGTATGGGTGTATTGTACTTATTATTGTCATTATTATTAAACACAGATGTTGTTTCTCATACATGCTCCTCTGTGCTGACATGATTTTGCCACACTGGCCATTGTCAAGAACAATGTAGTCCCCATTCAGCATCTCAGCCCCCATCTGGACATCCGGCCTCTGTTTTCACACCCATGGGGTGCTCTCTGGATGGCTTCCAGGAGTCCGTTTTCTGCCAAGCATGGCTTGTTGACCTGCTGTGTCTCCCCTTTGCAGGCCAAGAATAAGGAGACGGGTGCCTTGGCTGCAGCCAAAGTCATTGAGACCAAGAGCGAGGAGGAGCTGGAGGACTACATTGTGGAGATAGAGATCCTGGCCACCTGCGACCACCCCTACATCGTGAAGCTCCTGGGAGCCTACTACTATGATGGGAAGCTGTGGGTAAGGCTTTTCCTCCCCCAACCCTGCACCCACCCACCGGGCCCTCATGGCCTGCTGCTCCAGGGCTAGCCTATCTTCAGGTCTTCAACTCTTTTCTTGGCATCTGCTTTGACGACAGGGTCAGAGCAAGGAGAAGCCTGCAGTTCTCCTCTTCCCATGGAGCCTCCCCGCCTTGGGTGTAACACCAGTGATTCAGAGCAGGAAGGGACTCTGAAGCTCCGCTGCCTGGCCCCAAATCCCAGCCCTGCTCTTTGCCAGCTGGGTAACCCTAGACAAGTTGTTAACCTCTCCATATCTCAGTTTCTCCACCTGTGAGATGGGGATAATAATAGTACCTAGCTCATAGAGTTGTTGTGGGGATTAAATGAATTAATTCATTGTAGGTGCTAGAAGAGTGACTGGCACATGTGACAGCCCACTAAGGATTGACTTTACTTTTAGTATTTTAGTACCAGCACCTCTTCTCCCACTGCTACAGCTGCTCTGTGGACATTCCTCTTGATGGCGGCACTAAAGAGGGTGGCCTTTGGCCAGCCCCCCTTCTCCATCAGCATCTTCGTCCTTTGATGAGCACAGTGCAGATGCAGCTTTAAGCCCCATCTTCCAAACTCAGCATTTCCCCCTCAACTTCCATAAGGGAATTGTGGAATGCTCCTGGTGTTCATAGCATAAGCTTGCCTGCAGAGTAGTAATTCTACTATTAATACCTCTCACTTCATCAGACACACACTTCCAAGGACATACATCTCCCTACCGTTATTTTTGGCCTTTTTTTTTTTTTTTGCAGTTTTTGGCCGGGGCTGGGCTTGAACCCGCCACCTCCAGCATATGGGGCCAGCGCCCTACTCCTTTGAGCCACAGGCGCTGCCCCTGGCCATTTTTTTAAACATGTAAAACATAGTATTTTTGTCCCCAATACTCAGTAACAACATTTGTAACAAAAGGGTGTGCAGGAAATGTCTTGAGTGGGTTCTGGATGCAATTGGAAGAACATCAGAATCACATGTAGATGTTCTGAAAAGGAAACCGAGGCTCTGAAGCGCTGGGCCTCTCAGGTGTTGGTGGAGCCAGAGCCCACAATGCTCTTTCATAGTGATTAGTAATTGTCTGGTGATCGGGAAGGGTTGCCTTATGCATTATTCATACTGTCATGATGGTTTATTATGTATAGAGAGAGTTTTACTGGGTATTAGTTACAGTTTAGGAAATTGGTGGAGAGTTTAGGGTTGGCATAAAATACTGTATAATTAGTTTCCACTTAAAATAATGATAAGTAGGCCAAGTACAGTGGTTCACACCTGTAATCCTAGCACTCTAGGAGGCAGAGGTAGGGGGAGAGGATCCCTTGAGGTCAGGAGTTTGAGACCAACCTGAGCAACAGCGAGACCCCTGTCTCTACTAAAAATAGAAAAATTAGCTGGGCATTGTGCCAGTGCCTGTAGCTTCAATTGTTCAGGAGGCTGAGGCAGGAGGATTGTTCGAGTTTTAGGTTTTTGTTTTTTTGCACAGAATATCTGATTTTTAGGAGCAAAATTGCTGATGCTAAATGAAGAAATGTGTGTTTCCTCTGAGAAAAGAATCATGCTGCTTAAGAAAACCAAAGGATCGTCTAGAAACCACTGTTTAACCCTCTCATTTCACAGGTTAGAAAACTGGAGCCCGGTAAAGGGAAGCAGGGGGTGGGGTGGGGATGAGGATTTGGCCTTTCTAACCCACCTGGAGCTCTGTCTGCTCAAACCAGCTCCTCTAGGACTGTGGTGAACTTTTCTTTACCTCTTTGAGCATCTCCGTGGGAATCCGCTTAGGCGGCAGTGGGGGAGTAAAAACATCACCATGTGATTGTCAGCTTTGGATTTCAAAACCCTTCTTTATCCATTGTCTTTGGGGACCTTGGGAGTGGAGTGGCCCAAGGTAAAGAGAGTCACCCAGTGGTCAGCCTTTTCCAGGGAAAGAACAGGGTCAGGGTAGTCCCCAAGCTCATAGTCATATAGCTAAGGCTGATGTAACAGAGACCACATATTTCTTCTGTCCTAACTCCTGGAACTGCTTTTTAACAAATTTTTTCTACTTTCAATAATTTACACAAATATTATGTATATGGTCATTAGAGAAAAGTGAGGAATATACAGAAAAGTAAAAGACAAAACAATTAAACCATCCAAATTTACCTATTTTTCTAGAATTTTCCTATACACACAGGGTTTTAGTCAATGGTGAACTTATAGCATACCTGCTACTTCATCATTTACTTTTTTACAAGACAGAGTCTCAAAGCTGTCACCGTGGGTAGAATGCCGTGGCATCAGCTCACAGTAACCTCCAAGTTTTGGGCTCAAGCGGTCCTTTTACCTCAGTTTTTCTATTTTTAGTAGAGACGGAGTCTTGCTTTTTGCTCAGGCTGGTCTCGAACTCGTGAGCTCAAGCTATCCACCCGCCTCGGCTTCCCAGAGTGCTGGGATTGTAGACATGAGCCACTGTGCCTGGCCACTTTTTAAAATTTAAGATATATTAAGAAAATCTTGGGGCAGCGCCTATGGCTCAGTGGGTAGGGCACTGGCCCATATACTAAGGGTGGCGGGTTCAAGTCCGGCCCTGGCCAAACTGCAACAAAAAAATAGCCGGGTGTTGTGGCGGGCGCCTGTAGTCCCAGCTACTCAGGAGGCTGAGGCAAGAGAATCGCCTAAGCCCAGGAGTTGGAGGTTGCTGTGAGCTGTGATGCCACGGCACTCTACTGAGGGCGGTAAAGTGAGACTCTGTCTCTAAAAAGAAAAAAAAAAAGAAAATCTTATCACATCACGGAGGAAATACTTGCATCTTTATTTGTAATTCTTCCACAGAAATCCATCTTCTGACTCTGCCTTTCTTTATCGTTAGACATTTGGTCATCTCTTATTTCTTCTCCTTTCTTCTTCTTTCTTCTTCCTTCATTATTATTATTTGCTGTTATAAATAACTCTATGGTGGACATTTTTGAATTTTTTGTGTTCTTGTCTGAGAATTTTTTTTTTTTTTTTTTTTTGAGGCAGAGTCTCACTATGTTGCCCTTGGTAGAGTGCTGTGGCATCACAGCTCACAGTAATCTAAAACTCTTGGGCTTAAGTGGTTCTCTTGCCTCAGCCTCCCAAGTAGCTGGGACTATAGGTGCCTGCTACAACACCCGGCTATTTTTTGGTTGTAGTTGTCATTGTTGTTCGGTAGGCCCGGGCTGGGTTTGAACCCACCAGCTCTGGTGTATGTGGCTGGTGCTCTAGCCACTGAGCTACAGGTGCTGAGCCAAGAAACTTTTTCTTTTTTTTTAACTTTTTTCACATTCCATCAAATCTCTCTCTTTTTTATTGTTGGGGATCCACTGAGGGTATAAAGCACTAGGTTACACTGATTGCATTTGTTAGGTAAAGTCCCTCTTATACTTGTATCCTGTCCCCAGTGAATCATACCATGACCCCCCACCTCCTTCCTTCTTCCCTCTCTCCGCTCCCTCATTTTCCCATCCCCCACCATGTGCTAACATCATTTGTCCTATCAGAATTGAGTACATTGTATTCTTGATTCTCCATTCTTGTGATGCTTTACTAAGAAGAATGCATTCCATCCAGGTTAGTACAAAATGTAAAGTCACCATCTTTTTTAGTGGCCGAATAGTATTCTATGGTATACATATACCACAGCTTGTTAATCCATTCCTGGATTGGTGGGCATTTAGGTTGTTTCTACAGTTTGGCGATTGTAAATTGAGCTGCAATAAACAGTCTAGTGCAAATGTCTTTATAATAAAAGGATTTGTTTTCTTTGGGGTAGATTGTCTGAGAAACTTTTTACAAGATTTTTTAAGGCTTTTTAAGTGTCTACTACCAAATTGGCCTCATGGAACCACTTTTGATATCACCCACAGGAATTCTCCCATTTATTCATCCACCCACCCATTTTTCCATTCTTCTATCCATTCATTTGTTGGATTGCTGATTACCTATTTTTAGAAAAATATCTATTATATATCTATTCCCATTATTCATTGTAGTTGGGTACCAAGTTCATTACTTTTCCAGGTTTAAAGATAACACCAATAATACCTAGCATTTACTGAGGGTTTACTGTGCACCAGGCCTTTTGATAGGAGTTTTACTTGCATTATGTCATTTAATCTTCATTCTATGAGGTGGTTATTTTATTTCATATTACAGAAACATTTGAGAAACAAAGAAACTAAGTAAGTTGCCCTCCAGGTCATATAGTTAGAAAGTTGCACAGCTAGAAAACTAGATAGAGAAAAAGAACAATTCTTAACTAGGCTGTTTAAATAAGTACATTAGAATTTTCTGTCCCAGTGTTGTCCCTTTAGGCTAGTACTTTCTTTTTGTTTTTTGTGACAGAGTCTCACTTTGTTGCCCTCAGTAGAGTTCAGTGTCATCATAGCTCACAGCAACCTCAAACTCTTGGGCTCAAGCGATTCTTTCGCCTCAGCCTCCCGAGTAGCTGGGACTACAGGTGCCCGCCACAACACCTAATTTTTAGAGATGGGTCTCGCTGTTGCTCAGGCTGGTCTTGAACCCTTGAGCTCAGGTAATCCGCCCACCTTGGCCTCCCAAAGTGCTAGTATTACAGATGTGAGCCACTGCGCCCAGCCAGGGTAGTACTTTTTTTTTTTTTTTTTTTGAGACAGAGTCTGACTATGTGGCCCTCGGTAGAATGCTACATAGTGAGACATAGTCTTATTGTGTCACCCTTGGTAGAGTGCTATGGTGTCACAGCTCACAGCAACCTCAAACTCCTGGGCTTTAAGCAATTCTTTTGCCTCAGCCTCCCAGTAGCTGGGACTACAGGCGCCCGCCACAACACCCAGCTATTTTTTGTTGCAGTTGTCATTGTTGTTTAGCTGGCCCAGGCTGGGTTCGAACCCGCCAGCCTGAGTGTACATGGCTGGTGCTGTAACCACTGTGCTATGGGCGCCTAAGCAGACTAGTATTTTCTTATCCAGAGATGCTCCTATGACCAAAAGCCTTTCTTGCACTCCTCTCTTGTAGCTGTCCCTACGGTCTACCTTTGTTACTTTGTTGATCCTTAAAGGCACTGACTCCTCATTTTTGAGGATTTGGGTTTTAGACATTGTGAGGTCAAGGAAGGTGACACTGGAAGTGGGTAAAGAGGGGGAAAGGATATCAGGCAAAAGGGGGCAGCATGGGCTGTGGGGTAAAGGCACAAAAGGCAAGGCATGCTTGGCCAATGTCGGATCCAGGCCTGGGGCAGCACATGGGAAAAGATGAAGATGGTAAAGTAATTGGGGCCTACCTTGTGGAAGGCCTTGAATGCCAATATGAAGCATTTGTGCTTCGTCTTTTATATTCCTGGTTCTTGAAGTACAGTTCTTGGGCCAGCAATGTCAGCTGGGACCTTGTTAGATGTGCAGATTATCAGGCCCCACCCCAGATCTACTGGATCAGAAATTCTGAAGTAGGGCCCAGAAATCTGCTTTTTTTTTGAGATAGTCTCACTATGTTGCCCTGGGTAGAGTGCCATAGCATTGCAGCTCAGAGCAACCTCAAACTCTTGGGCTTAAGTGATTCTCTTGTCTCAGCCTTCCAAGTAGCTGGAACTATAAGTGCCCACTGAAACACCTGGCTATTTTGTTGTTGTAGTTGTCATTGTTGTTTGGTAGGCCCAGGTCAGGTTCAAACTTGCCACGCCTGGTTCTATGTGGCTTGCGCCCTAGCTGCTGAGCTACAGGCGCCCAGCCTTTTTCTTTTTGAGACAAATTCTCACTTTATTGTCCCTAATAGAGTGCCATGGCATCACAGCTCACAACAACCTCTAATTCTTGGGCTCAAGCGATTCTCTTGCCTCAGCCTCCCAAGTAACTGGGACTATAAGCGCCTGCCACAGTGTCTGGTTGTTTTTAGAGATGAGGTCTTGCTCTGGCTTAGGTTGGTCTTGAACCTGTGAGCTCATGCAGTCCACCTGCCTGGGCCTCCCAGAGTGCTAGGATTATAGGCCCGGACAGCAATCTGCTTTTAAGGAGTCTTCCATGCAACTCTTAACATGTGACACATTTAAGTTTGAAATCCACCATTTTAGGTAATGAGGACCCAGTGGCAGTTTCCTGCAGGAGAAGCACAGTTTTCTGCGCTTTAGAAAGAAATTGGCTTTGAAAGGGCCAGAGCAAAAGCAGTGAGGCTCTTTAGTAATTGGTAAGGATAGACTAGGCCAAAAGCCCAAGGATGTGATGTGTATGTAACATCATCTAGTCAAGAAAGTCTTCAGGGCAGAGCGTGTGGCTTAGTGGGTAGGGTGCTGGCCCCATATACTGAGGATGGCGGGTTCAAACCCAACTCTGGCAAACTGCAGCTGGGCGTTTTGGCAGGCGCCTGTGGGGTTCCAGCTACTCGGGAGGCTGAGGCAAGAGTATCGCCTAAGCCCAGGAGTTGTGACGCCACGGCACTCTACGGAGGGCAATAAAGTGAGACTCTGTCTCTAAAAGAAAAAAAGAAAGTCTTCAAAGGAAGGGACATTTGAACTGGATCTTGTAGGATGCATAGGAGTTCTCCAGAGGGTAAGAGAAGGAAGGTGATAAGAGGCGTGTCCAACGTGTGCCAAAGCATAGAAGGGAAATCTTGTGGTTCCAAGATACAAGGTTGATAGGTACACTGCCCCTTTGGCATTTCCTCTTTGTAATGGTTCTCAGGCCCATCCTGTGGCTAGGCCTGGTATTTTGTGAGGAAAGCCATAGGAGCCAGCTTTTTCCTGTGAGTGTCTTTGACAAAACCAGTCCTGGATCTGGGATCTGCTTTCATTGACTTTGAGTTAGGAAACTGGTTGTTACCCAAATGTCCTGGGTCCCTTCTGTAGCCATGGCAGCCAGGGACTGACCTCTTTCCTGAGTAGGGTGTGGAGGATATTCACCAAACCACCCACCCCAAGCAACATCTGACAAGATCAGCTCATTTTCTTCCTGAATTTGTAATTGTAGCAAAGGAATAAGAAACCACCCTTCTAGTGGTTTCTTAGTACCACTTCTGCTTTCGAATATCAAATGGTACGGGGCGGGGTAGGGGGGACACCCCACAGTGCTCCAGGCCAGTGCCTTCCAATAGATGTATAATGTGAACTGCACAGATAATTTTAAATTTCTAATGGATACGTCAAAAAGAATGAAGGTAAACAGATGAAATTAGTTTAAGTAATATTTATTTAAACTAGTGTATTAAAACAATCATTTGGACATGTGATCAATATCAAAATTATAATGAGCTATTTTACTTGTTCTTCCCATTCTAGTCTTCAGATTCAATGTGTGTATTTTTTTTTTTTTTTTAGAGACAGAGTCTCAGTTTATCACCCTTGGTAGAGTGCCATGGCATCACAGCTCATAGCAACCTCCAGCTCTTGGGCTTAGGTGATTCTCTTGCCTCAGTTTCCCGAGTAGCTGGGACTACAGGCACCTGCCACAACACTTGGCTATTTTTGTTGTTGTTGTTGCAGTTTGGCCGGGGCTGGGTTCTAACCTGCCACCCTCGGTATATGGGGCCTGCGCCCTACTCACTGAGCCAAAGGCGCTGCCCTCAATCTCAGTTCAGGAGCTAAATTTTCTTTCTTTCTTTCTTTTTTTTTAGAGACAGAGCCTTACTTTATCGCCCTCAGTAGAGTGCTGTGGCGTCATAGCTCACAGCAACCTCTAGCTCCTGGGCTTAGGTGATTCTCTTGCTTCAGCCTCCTGAATAGCTGGCACTACAGACGCCTGCCACAATGTCCGGCTATTTTTTTGTTGCAGTTTGGCCGGGACCAGGTTTGAACCCACCACCCTCGGTATATGGGGCCTGCGCCCTACCCACTGAGCCACAGGCACCACCCCAGCAGCTAAATTTTCATCAGAAATCCTTGGTCTATATTTAGATGTCACAAACTTATAGCTAAAACATGTAGATTGACATACCCAAGTTGTTCCAGTATTCTTGAACAGTTTTGATAACTGAATTGAGTGTCAGTTTTAAAATTAATTATAAGTGAACGAAGTGACACATTAGTTCTACACTAGTCATATTCAAGTGCTCGATGGCCACATGTGGTTAGTGGCTACTTTATTGGATGGCACAGAGAGTGAAGCTCTAGATTGCACCCAGGTCCATAAAATGAGTGAATGCAGGAAACTTTGAGCTGACCTCGTGAATTTCCTCTGATTCATGACTATGCTCACCCCTCACCCCCAGCTTGAGCCAGATTTTGGTCTCTGGGGATGTCTTTCAAGGGTTGGTTCCAATTTGTATTATGGAAGTGAGAGAGAATAGGTGCTGGTCAGTGTTTAATGATCAGATTTTGAGAAGAAAAGCTCTGGTTTGTGGCATTTGCCCATTTCTGTAGTGTAAATGTCCATGATCAAGTTCAAGCTGCAAACATTATATCTACTAACACAGAGGTGGAAGGTCCCTTGGCCTCACAGGCTCAAAGTCTGGTGGTGGAAACAGAGCAGGAGAGCCAAGAAGTAAATGAGAGGGGCGGCGCCTGTGGCTCAAAGGAGTAAGGCGCTGGGTCCATATGCCAGAGGTGGCGGGTTCAAACCCAGCCCTGGCCAAAAATTGCAAAAAAAAAAAAAAAGAAAGAAATGAGAGGACTTGAGCAAATGGTAAGTGTGTGGAAGAAAAATCAATGAGGAAGTGCCATAGGCATTCCTGGAGTCAGGGTCAGGAGCAGAAGCAGAAGCAGATGCACGAGGAAAGCCTCTATCATAAGGTAACATTTTAGCCAGGCCCAAAGGAAGACATGGAGGCAGACCTCCAAATATTTGGGGGTAGAAAATGCCAGGAAAAGGTACTTTTCTGTGGGGGTGTAGGAAGTGCAAAGGCCCTGTGGCAGAAGCCGGTAGAGGACCAGACAGAAGCTACTGTTGTGGCCAGAGCATGGCAGAAGAGAGAGGCAGAGACCCTCACGGAGATCCAGGCTTGCTGGGGAAGACAGCTGACAGCATATATAAACATATAGCTCAGGTAAAGGTAAGGACCATGATGGATATAACTTCAGGAGTGTGGTCCAGGAACAGGGCAAGCTACCCTCAGTGCATGATGGGTGGGGGGAGGCCTCCCTGCAGGGTTAATGTTGGAGAAGCAGTGGTCAGAGGAGGATTTGGGGGAGGCAGCCAGCATACAGGCCCTGAGGTAGAGATTGCTTCCTGCTTGAGGTGCTGAGGGGCCAGAGGCTGGGCTGGGGGCGGGGTAGTAGGAGCTGGGGAGGTGGGGTGTAGGTGTTTTGATCTCATTGGAGGTGTTGGGAAACTTCTGGGGGTTTTAAGCAGGCCCCTAGTTTGATTGGTCCCTGATTCTGTTCTCTCCCCTGCCCTATGGTGAAGAAACTGGGTCTAGTCATGGCTTTTGGCACCAGCTGGGGTTTTAGCTAATCTCTGAGGCTCTATTTCTGTGTCTCTTTGGAAGGCTCAGAGATTAGCTAAAACCCCAGGTGGTTTATCTTTATCTCTAAAGATAAAGTGGGTGATAAGCCTAGCCCATAGCATCATGTTAAGGGTTAACTGAGACATGCAGTTCAGGTCTGAGCAGCAGGGTCTGGCACAGAGTGGGTGTGAAATAGATGCCATTACCCCTCTCTCCTCTATGCCCAGAAGTGACCTTGGACAAGTCACTCTGACCTTCATCACCTTGGTCCCAAGAGACCATTCCTAACCACTACCAGGCCTTTCTTTCCATCCCCACTGCCCTGTCTGACCTCTCCGTTTCCTGCAGACCCTTCTCTTCTGGCTTCTCTGCCTTTAACCAAGTGAAACTTAAGGAGGCTTCACAATGATCATGTCACAATAAGAAAGGTGATGTCAGGGTAGCTCAGAGTCAGGGAAGGCCTGTTGCAGGCATAGCAGGCCTATTCGTCTCCATCCTGTTCTGGAGACTCAGCACAGGTGAAGGTCAAAAGTCCTTGTCTAGTCAGAAGTCCTTTGCAACAAGTTTATCTGCCCTGGAATCTCCAGGCTGATTACCAAATCAGACATTTGGTCTTTTGCTTGACATTGAAAGGCCTCTACAGCCTTGAAGTCTTCCTGAGTTTTTCCTCTGGGTATGAACTTGCTCATCTGTAAATATCAGCAATAACAATGTGCTTTATAAGACACTCTAGGTAGGGCTGCTTCTCCCAAACCTCATTATTCTACTACCTCCTTAATAGTTTTTTTTTTTTTTTTTTGAGGTGACTCACTTTTTAGAAATTAAATACATTTATTTAAAAAGAAACCGTCACCTTACTACCCTAAGTGGAAAACTAGGACCTACTTACTATAAATAGAAACAAAAGAAACTAAACCAGTTCTGTTGAGTTCTTGCCTGACCCCTTTGCCTGCCGCAGCCTTTGGCCTGGGCGTGGCCCTCCCAGGAGATTTCACAAGGGGATTCTTTTGGGCATTAGCACCACTGGACGTAGGAGGGCGAAGAGAACTGAGCAGGGGGACTTTCAGCCCTTGGTGCTGTATGAGGCTCCCAGACTCACCTGCTCTCAGGGCCTCACCTGGTGACATGCTCAAGGGCACCCTCGTAGTAGGAACAATTGGGTGGTGCCAGGCCCCCTAAGTCAGTGGTTAGGAATGGTCTCTTGGGATCAAGTTGGTGAGGGTCACAGTGACTTGTCCAGAGTCACTTGTGGGGGCAGACAGTGTCTTGAACTCACCTGTCCCCACCCAGAGGCCAGTGGTCTTGCCCCCACGGCCTTCTTGGTGCTCGTGGTCTGTACCCACACTGCAGTGTTTTTAGCTGTGGACTCTCCTGTTGAAATATCTGTAGAAGTCTTCAAGGGCAATGGAGCAAACAGCTGCCCTGAGTTGGGTAACTAGCCTTCCCAGACTCCCACTAATGTGGTGGCGCCCTCCCCCTCAGCACCTCCCAAGCCTTTTGAGGTCTGGTCCAGAGTTTCTCGCCCTCAGCGCTGTGAAACTTTGGGATGGGATGATTCTTCACTGGGGGGCTTTCCTGTACGTTGTGGGATGTTCTGCATCTCCCCACTAGGTGCTAAACCCACCTTCCCCCCTAGACAACCATAAGTATCTCCAGATGTTGCCAAATGTCCCGTGGGGGGCAGATCACCCCTGGTTGAGAATATTCATTGATCTCTACCAGTTATACCCTCCTGCTGTTGGGGACAATAGGGAGGTATCTACCATGCCAGGCAGATTGAGACCACGGCCCCACCTGTGTGTGAACCCTTACAGCAAGGTGACATATGGGGCCGGATTGGGGCTGCAGACACTATTCAGTTTGGTGTATGTGATGTTTTTAAAAATTTGTTGATGTATGTGATGTTTTTAAAAATGTGTTGCTAGCATTTTATTAGATTTCACATAAAATGCCAGGCTTCCAACTTTTTCTTGAGCAATCTGGAGATGTTTCTGCAGGGCAGCACTTGCCTGGGGCTGAGGAGCAACTATCCCGCAGGCAGAGTGTGCTCTCTGATTAGCCTCAGACCTCCCTGCACCTTACAGTATCCCCAGTATCGAAACCGAAGACTGTTAGTCATTGGCGTGTGACATGCACTGCTTTTCTTGTAGTAGAATTCAGAAGAGATGAAACATGTATTTCTTACCTTATATCTCTTTTAAAACTGAGAAAAGTAAAGATAACGAAGAAGATGGTTCCCAGGAGAGTGTATAAGAGGACAATTTTTTATTTTTTATTTTTTTTGTGGTTTTCGGCCAGGGCTGGGTTTGAACCCACCATCTCCAGCATATGGGGTCAGCGCCCTACTCCTTTGAGCCACAGGTGCCACCCGTAATTTTTCATATACGCAGCCTGCTGTACCTCATAAGTAAGCCCAGTCTCGGTAGACATTTAAGCCAGGACTCCTGGCCTATGTTGTCCAAAATTAGGCTTCTGAGGGGGACTGAACTTCATGAGAATGTTTCAAGAGGTAGGGGCATGTGTGTGTGTGCAGGGTGAGATATTTAGGAGAGTGAGAGGCGGGGTCCCAAATGGTACAGATCTTTGGTTTGAAAAAATGTTAAGGTCTCATTCCAGAAACTGCTGGTTGAAATCCCCCTTCCGCCAGACACTTAACTAACCTTGGGACCTGGGCAGATACCCTTCTCTCTTCCCTCTTTGTGCCTCAGTTTTCTCATCTTGAAAATAAGGTCTTTGCAGTACTACCTACCCATAAGAAGAAATGAGCTAACGTGAGCCATTTAAACAGCCTTTAGATGGAGAAGTGAGCCGTTTAAACAGCCATTAAATAATAGAAAAAGTGTAGAGCAAGGCTGGTCAGTAAGTATCAGCTGTCACCTTCATCATGCCTCTGCTTTATTTTCTTGGCTTTCTGTTTTCTACAATCCCAGGACCTGGTGTGAAATCTACCCGTGGTAGCTGTGTGTGTCAGGGAAACTCAAGGAGGCAGGATGTGAGTGCTTGGCCTTGGAGGGCGAGGGGCCTGATCATCCAAAGTAGCCAAGGTCCCTTTGAGGAGGCCCAGCCTCGAAACACTCCTGAAGATTTGAGAAAAGATTTGAGGGAGTTGGCTTGCGCCATGGTTAGTTACCCTGAAGGCATGACCAAACATCCTACAAAGAGGAAGTGCAGGTCCCAGGGTCACAGATCAGGCTGTGGGCGGGAGGGGTCTGCTGTCCACATATCCACATATGACCGTCCACACGTGACCACATATCATGGGTCAGGGTTTCTGTGGCTTGTCACCTTGGGCTTAGTGGCCAGCCCCTGGTCACTGACAGAGATTGCCCATGTGGCCTTAAAAACCCAGAACTATAGAGAGAGAAGGTGACATCAGGGAACCACACATCACAGTGTAAATGAGAATGTCTCTCAGTGTGACAGGAGTCCTGGGCTGGAGTCAGCAGACCGGAGTTCTGCCTGAATCTGGGATCAATTTGCCTTGAGACCCCAGATAAGCACCATCCTGGGCCTCTGTTTCCTAATCTGTAACCACAGAGGCTTGGAAGGGATGAGCCCAAGGAGATCCTTTAACCAAGTCTGCTCATTTTTTCCTAGCCTGTATATCACTGTGATTCTGAATTCTTGGTCTATGGCCACCTGGGCAGCCGTTTTTGGCAGTTTGGTGTGCCAAGACCCCTTTCCATAGGCTCTGGGGTCTTGTTTCTCCTGGGATTCCCTGGCATTCACCAACCTTGCTTTCCCCCGGATTGAGCCTGTGGGGGCACCCAGTTGTTGGGACCCTTCCTACCGTTCCTTATCACTCACATCCTCGTTCTTTCAGCCAATCACTCACAGAGCAGAGGTGGTACCTGGCTGCACCGTGTCCTGACATGTCTCTCCATGCCCCTGAGCCTCAGGTTCCCCACCTGAACATCAAAGGTGGTGGCACTGACCTCCTAGCAGTGTGTCTGGGGTTGGCAACGTAGCTGGCCAACAGTTGGAGTGATAGGACAGCCTGAAACTGCTTGTGCCTGCAAGCCAGGTACCGCTTAGTAGGACAGGGGTGCCACTCCCAGTCTAGACTGGGCACAGGCTACAGCAAGGGCAGGCTTTTATCACTTTTTGAATTGGTGTGAACCTTTGTGAATCAGCACCTTTCATGTAAGAATTTAGATGTCTGACTTGGTCTGAGGGGTCAGCCCCTCTGGCTACATGGGCCACATCTTATCCAGTACCTACGAGCCCCCCTCCCCAGTGTGGCTGCCTCCCTAGATGGCAGGTGCTCTGCCCCTGCCCCACGCCACCCAGGTGAGAGCTCTGGATTCACGCTCCTTCTTGGTCCCTGGTGGGAGCAGATAATTTCAGTCCTGGAGGTAGAAATGTAGAGAGAGGCCTGGGGGCCGATGGGTCTGTGTTCTGTTTTCCCTTTTTTTTAAGACAGCCTCAAGCTGTCACCCCGGGTAGAGTGCTGTGGCATCACAGCTCACAGCAACCTACAACTCTTGGGCTTAAGCGAGTCTCCTGCTTCCGCCTCCCAAGTAGCTGGGACTATAGGCGCCTGACACAAGGCCCGGCTATTTTTTGGTTGCAGCCATCATTGTTTAGTGGACCTGGGCTGGATTCGAACCCACCAGCTCAGGTGTATGTGGCTGGCACCTTAGCCGTTTGAGCCACAGGCGCAGAGCCCTTTCCTTGTGTTTCTTGGGCTGCTTCCTCCTTCCTGGCCTTGATGAGTTCTCCCTGGTGGAACCATTAGCACTTGCAGGTGTCGTGGTCTCTGTCCGCACTGTGATGACACCACCTGTATCTGGCATTCCATATTCATGCTGTCACATGATTGGACCCCCACCTTCTGGAGCAGGCAGGGGTAGCCATTATTTATCCACTTATTCAGTCACTGGCTCACGCATTCATTTACCAGCACATTTTCCCCAAGCAGCAACTATGTGTCACATGGCTTTCAGTGCTTTGTGTCTACAGAGGCCTGCTCTTGGGAAATGTGTATTCTGCAGAGGGCGGGCGTGGGGGTGGGGAAGGTGGCAACAGAATAAAATTGTAAGATGTATAGTATGCCAGATGGTGGTATGTGTGTGGACATGTGGCTCTGGGGGCAGTGTGCGTGTGCATGGTTTCCTTTTATTGTCCTTTGGAATCCGTGGGCTTGCCCCAAGCACCTGCTCTTTCTTCACCTTGTCATGGGGCATGACTGGAGTCTGGCTTGTCTCTGAATGTGACCTGATCACTTCAGTTTTTGCATGTTATTTACAGTTGTGGTGCACTCACCGGATGGTGGGTACTGAGCCATGGGCTTTCTCTGTGTCATCCCATGTGATCATGACCTAGAAGGCAGGTCCTGCAATTGCCGCCACTTTACAGATGAGCAAACTGAGGCTCAGCTCTCTGAGATTATTTTTCCCAAGGTCATTCCATTAGCATCAGACTAGAATTGGAATCCAGGTGTATCTGGCTCCACAGATGAAACTCTATGGTCACCTTAGTTCACTCAGATGCTTCTGATTCTGTAGAGACTTGTATCCTTCGAGGGAATGAGATGTGGAGGGCTGGGGGTTACCTTTAGGGATGTCCTGAGCCTTGATGGTGCATTTGCCTGGCATTGCCCCAAGTCATCTTCCTGACCACCTCCTCCCCCTTGGCCTCAAGTCCTACCAGGTTGGTCCCTCATGGACCAAGTCAGAGGGTTCAGAACCTTTAATATTTGAAACTGAATATGTTATCTCCTACCAGGAGGGCCTTCCACAGTTACTGTCTGCATTTCTCTCTGCCCCTGCTCACTGACTCTTAGGGGTTTATGAGTCCATCCCTCCTGACCCTCCTCCTTGATGGTCACTTCCTCAGGGCAGGGGTGTGGCCCTGGCACATTCCTCTCTGTGGCTGGCACTATCCCTGGCACAGCTGGCTTGAAGGAGTGATGGTCAGTTAAGAGAGACTGTCAGATGGACCAGAGATGTCTGTGCAGGTACAAAACTGCTTTTGTCTCTCCCCTAGGGCTGAAAACTACATTTTGTGTCTAATCAGAATCTGAAACCAAACCTGATCATGGCATTTTCTGAATTGTGGTATGGACTCAAGCTTGGGAGACTTTGACCTCAAAGCACATGCTCCTGACCTCTAGGCTAGGTAGTTTTAGAAGGAGTTAGGCACCCCTGAATTTGAATCACCTCGGTTCCATCCCAAGACATCTTGGGACTTGAACAAACGCGTTTGGTTATGGAGACACCTAAGTCTCCTGATCTGTTAAATGGGGTAGGGGCTTTGTCTGAATTGTTCCTACCCCAGGGTGTGTGGCTAAGGGGCCATAGAATGTGCCAGATAGGCTTAGAGGCTCACTGGACTCAGTTCTCCCATTTGCCTTGGCAGAACCCCCGCCTCCCCCCACATGCTGGGACCCAAGGTCATTCCCTCTGCCCCAGGCACCTTCCTGGGGAGCTCAGTTCACACAGCTCAAAGGGAGCCTAGAATTCCTTCCCCGGGCTTTCTGCGAATGTGGTGGGTGGGGCTGGGGGTGGAGAAATAAGACCAGTGTTTCTGGGAGGCCTTTGGGCGTGGGCTGCTCTAGTCAATGGCCACGTTGTTAGGCCCAGAGCTCAGAGATGCGGAGATTCTGGGACTCCACCTATGAGAACAGGCTGCGGATAAACTGGAAACATTTTAGTGTTGACTGTTGTGTTTTTTAGTGGTTTCCTCCATGGACTTCCTTCTATAGGCCTTGGTTGAATAACCAGAAACTTCTGTCTTCTGCAGGGGTAGGGTATTGGGAAGGCTGGGAAGTTCCCAGTGCATGCCCGGCAGTGTCTCTCAGTGCAGGGGTTCTGGGGGGTGATTGCAGCCTCTGCCTCTACTTCTACAGGGAGAACCAAGCCCAGAGAGGGAGAGCAGCTTGCTCATGGCTACACAGTTCAGCTGTCTTTGTCCTGAGACAGATCAACCTGGATTTATACCCTTGTTCTGTCACTGAGGAGCCGAGTGGCTTTAGGGAAGCCCCTTCCCCACTAAACCTCAGCTTCCCCATCTGTGTAGTACAGGTGAGTATAGTTGCTCACGGGATTAAGTAAAGGAATGCTTACACAGGTTTAGCATAGTGCCAGGTGAACACTAAGTGCTCAATAATGGCAGCTATCATCTCTACTTTCTCAAGTGGCAGCAGAGGGCAGGACTAGCTTGCTTTTGTCCAGTTTTGTTTACAGAAACTGGCTGTTGTCTGTGTTAATCACCTTTTGGCTTGGCACCTTAAGGCTATTGACAGTTTTCATTCATATTCATTCATTCACTCAGCAAGCACTTGCTGATTACATATTAGGTCCCAGGCTCTGCTAATGGATGGTATGAAGTGACCCTTCCAAATATAAACTTCTTATTCAGTGCTAAAGTGACTTCAGTCACTTTGGACCTAAAATGTTCATGTTGCAAATGCCCTTAAAGATGCTGAAAGGTACTTTTTCCAGGTGGGAAAACAACGGAGGCCTAAGGCAGGAAAGAGGTTAGGACAGCCGCACAGGAGGACAGTGGCAGAACGGGGGCCACATCTAGGCCTTGTGGCTGTGCTTTATTTACTTTCAGGTCTAGGATTTTGCCACCTGCATTTACTGAGCACCTTTTATGTACCCAGAATGTGTTGCTGGCCTCCAGAAAGGCCAGGGAGGTCAGGGGACCTAAGCCTAGAGCACTGAGTAGCCCCTGGGGTGTTGAGGGCTCTCTGGACTGAAGGTACTTAGTTGTCTCTTGGGGACATCTGAGGCTTTGACAGTGCGGCCTGATCCTGCTGCTGGCCCTGATGCCTTTGGGCTGTAAAAGTTAATGTCTAAACTTGTGGGTGGTCCAAGCTTCTCTTATCTGGGCTGGGACATAGCTGGCTCCCTTATCTCCTGGTGAGCAAGTTCACTTGGTATGTGTGTGCTGACTAGTACGCTGGGGAGGGCTGGAGCAACAAGACAGAGGAGCCCTTTCTCCCACCTACCCAGAGGCTGTGACAAGCTTTCTGTGGTTTTTCTCTTAGGTATGAGGAAGTGGGGTAGGGTGCTGTCAGGCCTTTTCCACTGGGGAGATGAATAGAGCCCAGATGTGGCACCCACATAGTTCCTAGCTCCACCACTTGCTGTTTATATGACCTAATCTTTCTGAGCCTCACTTTCCCCCTCTGTAAAATGAAAATAAAATATAACCCAATGCTGATAATAATTGGTAACATTTGTAGAGCGTTGACTTAACTGTGTTCCAGGTGTTATCTTAAATTCCTAGTGGACATTATCCTACTTAATCCTCGCAATAGACCTGGTGAGGTATAGGCATTTTTTAGGATGTCTGCCTCAAATAGTGAGAGATAATCCACACAAAGCACTTAGCATAGAGCCTGGCACATAGTTAGCACTTAAATTGTGTTAGTGTCGTGGGTGGAGAGACTGAGGCTGGCCCCGGTTAATTAATCTGGTAACCAAGTAGCTCATGGGGAGTTTAAGGGCACAGAGTGAGACTAAACGTGAAAAACCCCTGCACACTTGGGATTTCCTTTCCACTTAAGAAGGGTGGAAATCAGCTTCACACAGCACCGTGGTGTCGGTGTTTATTCCTGAAACATTGATTTGGTAGAGAAGACAGCTTTTAAAATTCAGGTCTGTCAGTCCTAAGCCGTGTTGAGCTGATTCTTAATTTGAATGGCTCAAAAGAAACTTGTGTAGTAACCAGAGCTAGGATGACTCCGAGAGGACACCAGCCCAAGAAGGCAAAGAAGTGCTTGAATTGAGCTGTGCAGGTGCGGTGCTGGGCACACAGCGTGCGCTGTCTCATTCATGCCCTCCTGCCAGGCGGAGATAACCACCCAGACGTGAGATTGGCCTCCTGAATGTGTACACCCAGGAGACGGGGCTGTTTTTCACTGTTGTTATTCCCAGTGGCTAAATAGTGCCTGGTACAAGGTAGGTGTCTGATAAATTCGTGAATAAATGAACAAATGACCCTGGGGATGATGTGGCCTACCAGGATCACATAGCAAGGCCCCAGCCCTATGCTGGACTGTGACAGCTGCTCAGTCTAAACTGATGGGGAACCGTGGTAAGCAGGTTTCCCATTTCCTTTGGCCTCTAGCCAGAGACGAAAACCAGAGACTACAGGCTGTTGTATAAAGTCCCCATCAGGCACCCACCGAGAGTGTGTTTTGTTTTGTTTTGTTTTTTAAGAGACAGAGTCTCACCTTGTCGCCCTTGGTAGGGTGCTGTGGCATCACAGCTCACAGCAACCTCCAGCTCTTAGGCTTAGGCGATTCTCTTGCCTGAGTAGCTGGGACTACAGGCGCCCACCACAACGCCCACCTATTTTTTTGTTGCAGTTTGGCTGGGGCCGGGTTCGAACCTGCCACCCTCTGTATATGGGGCTGGTGCCCTACTCACTGAGCCACAGACGCTGCCCCCTAGAGTGTGTATGGATTGAGGTTGCCAGGAACAAGAAGCTCCTGGGTGCTGAGGACACGCCCTTTCCAAGAGGACCTAGAAGAAGCAAGCCCCTCCCTTACCAGGATGTGTTCAGCTCTGGAAGACCCACATTCTTTCCCCCTCCTTTTTTTTTTTTTTTTTTTTTTTGAGACAGAGCCTCAAGCCCTGGATAAAGTGCTGTGTCATCACAGCTCACAGCAACCTCCAATTCCTGGGTTCAAGCGGGTCTCCTGCCTCTGCCTCCCAAGTAGCTGGGACTACAGGCACCTGCCACAATGCCCGGCCATTTTTTGGTTGCAGCCGTCATTGTTGTTTGGCGGCCCGGGCTGGATTCGAACCCGCCAGCTCAGGTGTATGTGGCTGGCGCCTTAGCAGCTTGAGCCACAGGCGCCGAGCCTCCCCCTCCTTTTTTAAAACATGTTATTTTATTGTAGAGTAGGAACACTTAACATGAGACTACCCTTTTAACACATTCTTAAGTGTGCAACAAATTATTGTAGACTGTGGGTACAATGTTGTCCAACAGATCCCTTACCGCTTTTTCATCTTGTGTAACTGAAACTTTATGTCCATTGAGTAGTAACTCCCCATTTCTCTCTCTCTCCAGCCCCTGGCAACCACTGTTCCATTCTTTGATTCTATGAATTAGACTATGTTAGATACCTCTTATTAGTGGCATCTGCAGTAACTAGCTTATCTCACTTAGCATAATGTCCTCAGGGTCCGTCCACATTGTCACATATTGCAGAATATCTTTCTTGTTAACTCAGGGTAGTAATTTATTGTATGTATATACTCTGTTTTCTTTGTCTGCTCATCTCTCCATGGACATTTAGGTTGTTAGGAATGAACGTGGGAGTGCAGATTTCTCTTCAGGATCCTGATTTTGATTCCTTAGGATAGAGTCTCAGTAGTGGGATTGTCGGATCATATGTAGTTCTACTGTTAATTTTTTCAAGAAGCTTCCATACTGTTTTCTGTAGCAGCTGTACCATTTCGTATTCCCACCAACAGTGCATAGGGTTCCCTTTTCTCCACATCCTCACCAACACTTGTTGGGTCTTTTCTTTTTTTATACTAACAGTTCTAACTGGTGTAAAATGATGTCTCACTGTGCTTTTGATTTGCATTTCCCTGGTGATTAGTGATGTTGAGCCCCTTTTCATATACCTCTTAGTTAAATGCCTTTAGTCCACTTTTTAATCAGCATAGTAGGTAGTTTTGATATTAAGTTGTAGGTGTTCCTTACATATTTTGGAAATTAACCCCTTATTAAATATATAGTTCGAAAATACCTCCCCCCATTCTGTAGGTTGCCTTTTCACTCTGTTGATTATTTGCTTTAGTGTGCAGAGGCTTTTTAGTTTGATGTAGTCCCACTTGTTGGTTTATTTATTTATTTATTTTTTTGCCTGTGTTTTCGGTGTCTTATCCATGAAGTCATTTCCAAGATCAATGATGTGAAGTTTTCCCTCTGAGTTTTCTTCTAGGAGTTTTGCAATTTCAAGTTTTACATTTAACTTTTAATCCATTTTGAGTTGATTTTTATGTATGACTTCAGGTAAACGGTCTTCTTCCTCTTTCACGTGCATATCCAGTTTTCCCAACCCATTTGTTGAAAAGACTGTTCCTTCCTTTCCAGTGGTCTTGGCATCCTTGCTAAAAATCGTTTGACCATACATGCAGGAGTTTTATTTGTAGGCTTTCTGTTCTAGTCTGTTGGTCTGTATGTCTGTCTTTATGCCAGTACTGTATTAATTACTTTAGCTTTATAGTAATGCTTTGAAATCAGTAAGTATGAGACCTCCAACTTTGTTCTTCTTTTTCTTTTTTTTGAGACAGAGCCTCAAGCTGTCACCCTGGGTAGAGTGCTGTGGCATCACAGCTCACAGCAACCTCCAATTCCTGGGCTCAAGCGAGTCTCTTGCCTCCGCCTCCCAAGTAGCTGGGACTACAGGTGCCCACCACAACGCCCGGCCA
>CAUYRH010024845.1:0-25575 GCA_963574655.1 Perodicticus potto | reverse complement strand
CTTTGAATCATAAATATCATTTTGAAATGGGAAGTGAAGGAGTAATATGGTAGGGGTAATGGAATAAAGGGAAGGGTGGTAAAGAGGCAAATAGCCCAATTTCACCTTCAAAGACATGCCTGTAATCCTAGCACTCTGTAAAGCCAAGACAGAAGGGTCACTTGAGCTCAGAAATTTGAGACCAGTCCGAGCAAGAGCAAGACCCTGTCTTACTAAAAATAGAGAAAAGTTGTAGGGTTTGGTGGCAGGTCCCTATAGTCCCAGTTTTTTGGTAGGCTGAGGCAGGAGGATCACTTGATCCCAAAAGTTTGAGGCTGCTGTGAGCTATGATGATGCCATTGCTCTTTAGCCTGGGGCACCAGAATGAGACCCTACCTCAAAAAAATAAAAAAGAAAAAAAAGAAAAGAAAAGAAAAGAAAAAAAGGCCTATCACAAAATAAAACAATTTTAGATTTTAAGAAAGACAAATATTATTGAATATTATATAAGAAGATAAGATTTCAGAATTTCCAAGTGAGATCATTTCATTACGTTTTGTTGTGTTGCCAAATTCAAGTTTAGTTGCCCACCCCTTCAGAATCAGACAGGAGAGTTGAGCCTTGGTGAAAGAAACATAGTTTATTCAGCAGCCTGAGGAGATGGTGGACAATTGTCTCAATGACCATCTCATCTTTTCTGCTTCCTGAGCAACTTATAAAGGGAAGGGATAAAGTGGGTTAATAGCAGAAAGCAAGCTTTGTGCAAGTTATCAGCCAATAGGGTCATCTGGTGTACCTTGTGAGCAGCAGTCTATGATCTATTCCAGACTCTCGATCTGTTTTTCTTCAAGATCATTTTCTAATCTTGTGCCTGCCAACTGTGTAAGCAAGAAGCAGTTTAAGTCTAAACTTTTAAGACACAATAAACTGAAAGTGTATTCTGAGAAAGATGGCGTTCCTGTAACCAGCCTAGGTAATAGTCTGATGGCCCTTGGAGTGCACTTTTTTGAATCTCAGTTTTTTCCACATACCCTCTATTTTCTAAGCCTCTTGAGTGCAGGGATTATAATTTATGTCATTTTCTTTTCTCTCTATCTGATGCAGAGTGAGTTCATTACAGTTAATTTGACAATTCTCAAATTTTAAAGCTGTGAAGGAACACAGAGAAAGGCTGATGCAACCACCTTATTCTAAATAATTGTTCCACATATGAGGGATCTACCATGATTCTACCGAGAGAAAGGCTAACTGACTTACTCAAGGCCGGGGAGGGGTATTCCTAGCTTTCATGCCAGTAAAATTATGATGATAATGATGAAGAAGGAGGAGGAAGAGAGGGTGGAAGAGGAAGAGGAGGTGGAAGTGGAAGAAAAGGAGGAGAAAATGTCCTTAGTATATCTCATCTTCTTTTCATAGGGCAAGAACTTCGACACGGTTTTTCTGAGAAAGGTCACAGATTCTCCCTAATCCACACATCTGTTCTTTTCATAGGGTCCCTATTATAATAAGGAAGATGGGCTATAGGGAGAAAAGCGTAGCTTTTCACTGTGAAAGAACAAAAGCAAATTAGTTTAATTAAGGAGGGAACAGATGGCTTCAGCTGCCTTGACATATGAATTCTATGTTAACATAACATTCACACAAGTTGTGCCTTAAAGGTCTGAGGTGACCTCCCCAGGCCTCACACATCCAATTATTTCCCCTTTGAAGGCTTCTCACTCATTGTCCATAATGATCCTGCACTCTTCCAGATGTTCTCCTGTTTCTCTGACTCTTTCATCTGTCTCTGTCATTGCCTTTTCTGGTAGACACACCTAGATTTGAATTCCCATGCTACAGCTTACTAAGTGTGTGAACTTGAGAAATATATTTAGCCTCTTGGAGATTGAATTTTCTTATCAGTAAAATGATAACGACGTGCTACCAAGGAGAGTATGAGACGTGCTTAGCACAGTGCCTGGGTAATTAAAAGAAAACTTTTAGACAAATTAAATTTGACAGCCTTTGTTTAAAGAAGAAACCACACAAGCCACATATACACAAACACATATTTCTGTGTACCTGTACATATACCAGGAAGCACTTAGAACCAGAAGATGTTCAGAGAGCTCTGCTGTGAGCATGAGCAGTAGGCCTTTAATGATCAAACACTGAAGAAAAGTACAGAAGATACTTGTTTGGTTATAAGTAGACCTTCACCTTATTTGACCATAATGTGGTGAAAAGTTGCTATTTAGAGGTTAGTTAGAAATTGCTGATTTATAAAGCTTAAGTTTTGCTTGTCTGTTTACATTGAATTGAGTACTGGTTTGCCTAGGCAGGAGTTCTGATTACAACCACAGGCTAATGCCCTTCTTATTTGCTTTAACAGCTTTCAGCAAATATTTCTTTTGAGATATCTATTTTCTAGCTGACCTATTTAGAGACAATTCCATTATTGCTTAGATCATCTAACCCCATTAATACATAACTCAAATTTTTGCATTTTAATGACTTTCGCACCTGCATTCTCACATGAACTTCACATTAAGCCATGAAAGCAAGCAGGACAGATATAATTCCCAGGTGATCAAGTACTCCATCACAGATGGAGAAGACATTGCAAATGGATACTAAAGCAGACGATGAAATCCAAATCTCCAGGTTGCCAAGCATAGGTATTTTCTTCCACAGTGTTCCAACTTTCTTCCTTGAAAAACTCAAATGCTTCCAGGAAACAACATTTTCCTCATTCAGTGACTGAACAAGTTTACCTTAACAGGTTTATGATTCTGATTTGTTTACACAGGAGATCTTACATAGGGTAGTTCAAGCCCATTGATTCCATTTCTGACAAAAATTTGCAGCCATATGACTTTGAGTAAGCCAGCCTGGGTTAGTAGGCATTTAATATATTCTGAACACATCACCATGACTCTTTTTTATGCTGTTGTAAATCCTGATTTGCTACAGTGTTAACTCCTTGATTTTATGAGCATGACTTCTCTCTTAGGGGTGTATGGTAAGATTTACACAAGTTGGGCTTCCACATTTGCCATTGAAAGTATTTCCTTAACTAAACAATAGGCCCTAAAAAATTAAGAAGCATTGATTTTGAATGGGAAGGTTCTATTCCCATTTTGCTTATGCAGTATCAATAAACAGTATAGTGGGGGAAGAAACTCCTGTCAGAAATAATGAATGAATTAGTTGGCCTGGAGTGACCCTGCTCCAGAGCTTAAGTCACCCCCTCTGAGACTCAGCTACTTCTCTATAATGAACATCTGAATAGCTATCTTGATAACCTAAGATGGTTTATCTTAATTCTAGAGGAGGTAAATAATGAGGAATGTTTTGTAAACACAAAATTACTTCACAGTGTGTATAAGGTAGACAAGTATTATACACCCATAATAATTCAAAAGTAAAAAGAAAAATTTAAAAGAACAAAATTAAGACAATGTCATTCAGTTCTAAGTAAATAAGTATGTAGTGTCTTTAGAATAAGGAAACTGAAGCCATTTTCTTGAATCAGACAGTTTAGATTTGAATTGTGACTAGTTTACTAGGTATGCAATTGTGGACAAGTTAATTGGTGGCTATGTGCTCCCACCAATAGGTGGATATTTTCATTTGTTAGATACAGAATAGAATAGTAATTATAAGGTTATTATAAGAATCAAATTTGTGAATAAAGTACCTGGGAAGATAAAAGTCCATAGTAAATGCGCCATAAACATAAGCATCCAATTCCCAATGCCACTTTTATAAGGAACAAATTTGTGCATAGAGTAGAAAAATTAACATAAAACCCTTCAATTGTGCAATGATTTAAGATTCATGAAAACTTTCCCCAGAACAAATGATGTGGGAGAGTCTTGTATACAGGTTTTCTAGTACTTTCCATCTAGACACACAGCATCTACAGGTGAGTACTGAGGTGGAAACAAACAGAAAATAGACATAGGAAATATGGAAAAGCTCCCCACAGTAGCTGATCAGACATTGGCTAAGAGCAGTTCTGCGCCCATCATTAGCAATGTACCTTCAGTTCCATGGAGAAATTTGAAATATTAAGGCTTAAACAGAAAAACCTCAGGCTGACCTGTATACCAGGTAGGTATAATTTTAGTTAAACATAGTAGATTTATTCTATCATTTGCACCTTTCTAAAACTCATAGGTAACAAATTTATTTATACTTGAAATTAAAATACTTCAGAATCTAAGAAGGTTAGAAATAAGAGTCTTTAATTCTTAAACACTAGGCAGCCATTTGCATAAATATCAGCAGTCAAGTTAAAGCCAGAGCTTCGTTATTCTTGAGGGTGATCATTATGTCAAGTGATCATTATGCCATGTCATTTGTTGTCTATTCCTGCTTGTCTAGTATCAGTAAATTTTAATTCTAGTTTTATCATATATATGAATATAGAGTTTAACTTAGTCAAACTCTATCTTTCAATTTCCTCATCGGTGAAATGGGATTATTATTTCTCAGTTCCTTAAGGAAGTATTATTTCACCCACCTCAATATCTGTTCTATGAGAAAGGAATTGTAGCTTTTGTTTTCTTTCAATAGACATATTTCTATATTGATCTTCAGTTGTGAAACTGACATTCAGAAGAATGTAGATAACATCTTCGTACACGTAATTGACCCCGACTTAACATTTCCTATATTATCCATGTGAATTAAGGTTATGCCTTTTTAGAAATGATATGCGTATACACACAAAGCTTAATGTTATTTCATTAGTGGATCTCAGAACCCCTTTGAAGGATATATCCTATTTGCCTCTACTCTCTTATTCTCAACTTTTTATCTCATGAGGTATATTAAACTACTTTCAGAACCCCAGAAACCTTCTTCACTTTCATTGTTAGATGATAACTCATTTCTAGATAATGATTCGACTTCAAAGAGTTTTTCAAGCTGCCTTTCCTGACCTCCTTCCTGCTACCAGCATCACATACCTAATGTAACATAGCACTTGTCACAATAAATTGCTATTAAATGACAGGCATATCTCATTTTATTGTGCCTCTCAGATACTATGATTTTTACAAATGAAGGCTCGTGGGAATGCTGTGACTAACAAGGCTATCACCACCACTTTTCCAATGACATATGCTCACTTTGGGTCTTTGTGTCACATTGGTAATTCTTTCAACATTTAAATCTTTTTAAATAACATTATCCCATTTTACATTATAACATCTGTTACAGTGATCTGTGATCTTTCATGTTACTATTGTAATTATTTTGAAGATGCCAGAAATCAAACCCACATAATATAGTGAAATTACTTAATAAATGTGTACATTCTGATATTATACTAACCAGTGGTTTCCCCATCTTTCTTCTTCTCCCTGGAGCTCCCTAGTTCCTGAAACACAATCCCGAAATTAAGCCAATTAATTATGTGACAATAGCCTCTAAGTCAGAGTTTCTCAACCTGTGTGTTGTGACCCCTTTGTAACAATGAAAATATATCTTGCATATCAGATATTTACATTATGATTCATAACAGTAGTACAATTACAGTTATGAAATAGCAATGAAAATAATTTTATGGTTGGGGGTCACCACAACATGAGGAACTGTATTAAAGGGTCACAGCAATAGGAGGCATTAGGAAGGTTGAGAACCATGCCTAAGTGTTCATGTTAAAGTGTTTACTTTAAAAGTTAGAAATGAATTTTTGATTCATCAATGTTAACGTGTTTCCTTTAAAAATTAGAAATGAACTTTTGAGTCCTCGGTAAGGAGGCCCATGAATGAGTTCAGTGAAGAATGCATGCCAAAAGATCTAGTAGCCCAAAGGTCAGACCTATTGTATCAAACAGGCAGCCAAGTTGCGAATGCAAAGTGAAAATTTTTAGAGGAAATGAAAAGGGATACTCCAGTGATGGAATGAATAATTGCATAGGAAAACAGCCTTACTGCTGATACAAAGAAAGTTTTAGTGGTGTTGATGGATCAAACCAGCCACAACATTCTCGTAAGACAAAACCTAATCCAGAGCGAAACTCTTATTCTCTTCAGTTCTAGAAAAGGTGAGGGAGGTGAGGAAGATGGAGAAGAAAAGTTTGAATCTAGCAGAGGTTGATTCATTAGGTTTGAGGAACAGAGCCATCTTCATAACATAAAAGTCCAAGGTAAAGCAGCAAGTGCTGATGTTGAAGCTCCAATGAGTTATTTAGTAGATCTGGTTAAGGTAATTGATGAAAGTATCTACACAGGTTTCTAATGTAGACAAAGCAGCCTTCTATTAGAAGAACATACTATCTAGTACTCTCTATCTACAGAGGAGAAATCAATGCTTCGTTTCAAGGCTTCAAATGATAGGTTGACTCTTGTGTTAGGGGCTAATGCAGCTGATAACCTTAAATCAAAGCCAGTGCTCATCTACCATTCTGAAAATCCTTGGGCCCTTAAGAATTAATGCCAACTCTACTCTTCCTATACTATGGCAATGGAACAATGAAGCCTGGATGATAGCACAAATGTTTATACCATGGTTTACTGAATATTCTATGCTTTCTCATGAGACTTACTGTTTAGAAAAAAATATTGCCTTCAAAATATTACTATGTATTGAAAAGGCAGCTAGTCACCCAAAATCTCTCTAATGGAGATCTACAAGGAGAATAGTGTTTTCATGACTGCTAATACAACATCTATGCTTCAGCCCATGGATGAAGAAGCAAGTTTGAATTTCAAATCTTCTTATTTGAGAAATAAAGCTATAGCTAATAAGGCATGTGATTCCTCTGATAGATCTGGGCAATGTAAATTTATTTTTGAGACAGTGTCTCACTCTGTGGGAAATGTACATTGAAAATATTCTGTAAACGATTCATAATTCTAGATATCATTAAGAACATTCATGATTCATGGGAGAAAGTCAAAATATAAACATTAATAGGAGTCTAGAAGAAGCTGATTCCAACCCTCATGGATAACTTTGAGGGGTACAAGATTTGAATGGAGAAAGTAACTGAAAATGTGGTGCACACAGAAAGAAAACTAGAATTAGAAATAGAGCCTGACAATGCAGCTAAATTGCTGCAATCCCATGATAAAATTTATGGATTTTATGGATTTTACTATGGATGAGTAAAGAAAGTGGTTTCTTGAAATGGAATCTACTCCTGGTGAAAACTATAAACATTGCTGAAATGCAATGAAGGATTTATAATATAACATAAATTTAGTTGATAAAGAACACCAGCATTAAGAAGATTAACCCCAAATTTGAAAGTTCTCCTATGGATCAAATCCTATCAAACAGTACTGGATACACATGCTACAGAGAAAAATTCTGTGAAAGGAAGAATTAATTGATACAGCAAACGTCATTGTTGTCTTATTTTAAGAAATTGCCACAGACACCCTACTTTTAGGAATCACCACCCAGCTCAGTCAGCCATCAACATACTGGTAGGTCCTTCCCTAGAATAAAAAGTATGACTTGCTGAGGGCTCCCCTAGGTGACCATTTGCATATTTTAGCAATGAAATAGTTTTAAATTAACATATGTACATTCTTTATACATAATGCTTTTGCATACTCAGCAGACTACAGCAGTATATAAACATAAAATTTATATGTACCTAGAAACTTAACATTTTGGGTGACTTGCTTTATTGTAATATTCACTTTATTGTGGTGTTTTGGAACTGACCCACAATTTCTCCAAAGTAAGCCTATATTTCATTATCGTTCTGTCAAATTGAATGATCAACTTCCTGAAAGCAGAAACTATTTTAGCCAATGTTGGACCACCAAAGCTTAGCATAGTGTTTGACACATTGTAGGATCTCAATAAACATATGTTGAATACAAGAATGGAAGAATAGAAACACATCAGGAGGAGAGGGGAAATAAGTTAGTTGTTCTTTGTTGACATCAGGCACCATTTAATAATCTTTGATGAAAAATAATTATTGTCTCCAGGCTTCTGTTTCCCTAATTATTGACAAATACTTTATCCATCAAGAGCAAGATCAGCTAAGCTTGTGATGGCATGAGGTGGCAAAAGTGATCTTCATGGCTTATGTACTAAAATAAAGAGGTCAACTCATCCTAACAAGAAACATTTTATTCATATCTGGAAATCTTGAGGGATTAAATTAAACTTTTTCTAAGTTGGTTTTCCAGTATAAATTGTTGTGTCCTACATCTACACCTGGAGGTTTTCCTCATCTGGGAAGGTGGAGCAAGGGAGGGATGGTCTTTTGGAGCTACGCATTTCCACGCAGAAGTGGCAATATAAAAAATACGTTCTCTGGTCCCGCAAGGTCTAGGGTTCAGCAGCTCAATGACTATAATGTTGTAACTCTTATAGCCTTCATTTTTTTCAACCACATGATACAGGTAGATATTACTAGAGAACAAGATTACCTTTGATTGCCACCCAGGAGTTTTGTGAGATGGAGTAGTTCCTTGCAATGGTGTGATTTCATGGAAGATTTGGGGTTGCTATTTGTCTTTTCCTGCTTGTACAATAGAATCCTACTTTCTCTACTAGATTCTTTTCTGTGGATTATGAATTTTTGGACCAGAGGATGGATAGGGTTTGCTTAAACAGCAACAAAACCAAAGTACACTTAACCACATCATGTAAGAACATGAAGTATACTTCAATTCTACCTTCTTGATAGAAAGGGGTATTTTAAGCCTCTGTTAAGAAATGATTGCAAGGATTCTTAAGTCCTTTGGGTTGAAGTGCATTACCTGACAGGAACTTTTAAAATAAGGACACATAATTTCAATTGACTTTTTCCTAGTTCTACTTGTTCCACATATATCTTTTGTGAAGTCAGAAAACAACTAATTCTTTTAGCAACCAAGCATTAGAAATGGAAGCTGAATAATTTTCACTCATGAAAAAGAACTCAGTGACTAACGATAGAGGTGGAATTGGAACAAAGATTTCTACTTGCCTCATTTTATTTCTTACCCACTAGACCATGATACAGTTATCACCACTCTAACTGATGATGATAGGCGGTTAGTCTAACAGCATGAAGCTTTAAAATGTCTGTTCCATATTTAAGTCTTTATGATGTCATTTTTCTCTCTAATATGTCCTAGCAGAGAGTTTCCTTGGAAAGTGGGTTAGGCTTCTGCTTAAAAAGTTGCACATAGTGGAGATAGTGATTGGGAGGAAACCGAGAGTTAAACATGGGCTTATCTGTGAGCAGAGGGCTACCCACTGCCAAATGGGAAGTAAAACTCCATCCAATACCCTGCATTTTGGAACCCCTTCTATGCTCAATTCATTCCACAATACTGCTATTGGGATCACTCTCCATTAAAAGCAGTTGGGATTCAGCTATTAAACCTTGTTTGGAAGTGACAAGCCAATCTGGAAAACCAAGAAAGTTAACACACAAGCTGTTTCTCTCTCTCTCTCTCTCTCTCTCTCTCTCTCTCTCTCTCTCACACACACACACACACACACACACACACACACACCATTCGCTGTAGCTCAGAGTTTCTGCTGTGATTAGAACCATAATTATATAGACCCTTAAAGGTGAAGAAACTTAACCTCTATATTTTTCCACTTTGATCTATTGGCCAGCTTACCTGGAAATAAACACTTGAATCCAAGTGAGTTTTGTCAAGGCTAGAGATACTTTATGATAAGGTTCACAGGAATTAAGATACCAACTGTGAGTGAAAGGAATTATAATTTGTTAACAAAGGAGATTGAAATTTCAAACCTGATTGTGGTAGGAAATTGTGGGGACAAGAAGCTTTGAGGTGGATGTTTTGATAAACATAGAAACATCCTACCTCTACAAGATATACTTTTGCACATTTTGTTCATTGGTTCAAGATCCTTGATTCGCCATCTCTAAAGCTTACATGTTTAGTAATGTCATTTGTCCCAGAATGTGTTGCCCACCTTAAATTCAGAATCCTTTTGCTCAGTTTGAACATCCACTGTCATCCCCTGCAGGATTGTACTTCACATCTTATCTTGCTATTTTCCCCAAAGTGAGTAAATTGTCTCTGCCTCTTCTGATATCATTTTGTAGTGCCCATGTACAGTTTTATTATTTCCCTTATGTTGGAAAGAATCTTTCAATCAACTTCTTTTATATACTTCTTTTTTCCTTTGGAAACTGTCCAGGAAACCTAACTAGTGACCTTAATAAACCAATAGATGAAATGAAAAATTCTAGTGTGTCTGAACTGAAGGTTACTTAGACTTCCCAAATCCTTTTCCTTTTATGGGTGAGGTAACAGGACCAAATGATTTGGTGAATAGAAGGTAATATATTAGTTGCAAAGCAAATACTTAATCTCGTTTTTTTCAACTCTTATGTTTTTCTGAGTTTGGTTCTTAATCTGTACAATAAACATTGTGTTAAATCTCATTCCCCCAAATTTCATGTTGTCATAATAGATTTTAAAACAAGCAAGCTTTGCTTCTTCCTTTCATCAACACTAAATAATATAATTAAAGTAGAACAAATAAGTTCAAGAACTCAACCTAGAAAAAGTGCTACATACCTCATTGCTGAATATCACTAGGGTCACCGTTGAAGTACTCCCCTTGGTGATATAGTTACCATAGTGATATTCAGCAATGAGGTATGTAGCATTTTTTTCTAGGATGAGTTTATGAACTTAATTATCCAATCTCATAATGATAAGGCAATATAATCTTCTAATAAACAAGCATATCAAAGTTTATATACTAATATGAAGCACAGATTTTTAAGTAGTCTCCTTGAAATTCTAAGCAATTATCCAAATAGCATGGATTTTTCTTAGTACATTGTTTCAAATGGAGATGATTCAAGTACTGGAAATACTATGTATTGGGAGCAGAAAAGGGAACCACTTGTAAAGCCTCTGAGGTTCCACCATGAACAGATGGATTATATTAGAATGAGTAGAGATTTTCTATTCTTCTCATGTGAAAAACACAACTGGACAGGAAGGGGTAGGAGAGAAACTCTTAGTCCTCTTTTGCTCTCAGGTTACCTTACCATTAGTGACTTCTAACAAGGCATTTGAATGCATAGAGAGAGTAAAGAAGACACATTCCCATCAGTGTGGGTGGCCATCAGCCAGTGCTTTGAGGGTCTCATTTGAACAAAATGGCAGAGGAAGAAGGAACTCACACTTTCTCCTAGAGTAGGGACATTAACCTTTTCTTTACTTCAGACTTCAGGGTTTCAAGTTCTTAAGTCTTTCATGTGGGACTGAGAGTTACAAGAATGGAAACAGAATGGACACCTAGATTAGAGTTAGAAAAAAATATATTTCAGAAATACACTCCCAAAAGAGAGGTGGGAGAGCTTCGCAGAGTTCACATTCTTGTCATTTCCTAAGTCCACTCACACTTCTTAATTACCAGGCTTCCTAAGCCTCTCATCTCCTTCTTTACCACACATGGTAAACTAGGGAATTCACTTGAAGAAGGTTTTATAGAAAAGGAAATTGACACCTAAAAAAGCTAAGAGATTCACATAAAGTCACTAAGCAAGGACATTTGTAAAAGTAGTTTTGGAGGCTTCTCTCAACTAGGGATCCCAGCACAAGGCTGCCCGGCCTGAATGGCCTCATGGTGTTCTCTGTGTAATGTCCATGCCACCACTATTCCTACAGTGGACTTCGTCATTCTGTTTCTTCAGTTTCTTCATTTCAGCAACTTGTTCTGTTGATGATACAGGAATTGTTTCCTTAGACATCCATTCAGAGGTGACATTCTGCACATGAGTGTATCTTTCCATTATGGACCAAAAAGTGCCACAACAGAGTTTGAGGAAAGATGCAGAGATTTGCAAGCCAGGTAACACACCAACCACATCGGGACTGGGTTAACTGGAATAACCAATTCATCTGTCTCATCTTCATTAATTAAAGATATTATATCAAAAGGCTAGAGTAAGGATGGTATGACATAAAGTATATGTTATCTAGTATACAGCAGGCACTCAGTAAATATATTATCTTTTTCTTCCTTTCCCTGACTACCTCACAGGTTGTTTTGTTGTTGCAATAATGGAAGCTGCAAAGAAATGTCAAAGAGCTGAAATGCATTTTGCATGAATTAGGAATCATTTTTATTTATCAGAAACATGGGCATGTTAAAAATTGCCTTCCCTGAAATGGTATTTAAGAAAAATATTCTGGTGGTGAAGCAACGTTAATCCAAAGAACATTTGCCTACCAGATAAATACAGCAAATCACAGGGAGAGATGAGGCTAAGGTATTTTGTATTGGTCTATTGCTTCCAAACAAATATGGTAACAGTTCTGATGAGCTGCCCGTATCTATAGTGTGCAGCCCCATCTATCTTGTCTGTCTTTGAACTTGGGAAACACTTTAATCAGGCCTAGATTTTTTGTCGAAAGGAATTTGACTGTAAAAGAAACGTTTGATTTCTGGCTTTGCCATGGGATTTCATTTTATATTCTGAATCCATCTTGTGTCCTGGGCTCCAAGTGATATTTACTAGTTTAATTTTCATACTTGGGGGTTGGGCTCATAGCACATAAGCAGTCTTGATGTGTAGCCAGAGTGTTGGATTTTTACCTTTTTTGAGTATTTTAGGTCATTTATGAATTACTTTACTGCAGGTGAGTGACTTCTAAAAATCACCATGACAATATTTTCTTGCATATTTGCCTTTTGCAATTATACACATTTTGAGCAGGGAAATTTATTCTCAAATCAATGTTTGTACCATTTTTCATGTTTCAAAACAGTAGCAAATGATAACAAGAGAGATTTCTCTGAGCAGAATATATATTACTTGTGCTAGAGAATAAAAAAAGTTAAAGGGTTTTTCTGACACTGGAAATTTTGCTTCCCTGTCCCATCTGAACTATCTCTCTCTTTTTATTTAATCTCTTACCATCTCTTATTTCTCTTATTTCTCAAGAGGACAGAAAATTTCTCTCTGATTATAATTTTGAGATTAAAAAATCTCAGGGAATGATGAAAGATGAATTTCATCATTAGAAGAAACTAAGTAGATGCCAGTAACACCAACTATATTATCATTATTAGAATAACCTAGTTAGGGTACCACTGCTGCTGCCATTGGACATGGAGTGCCAGAGCTGGCACTGCAACCACTGCACCCTGAATGATACCTCTAGCAGGGAAATGCATTCCCAACTACCTTTTCTTCTGTATGCCCCTCACTATAGAATCAAAGACTCCATGGAGGCATCCAGGAGAACAAGAGTAAGCTTTATACTTAGGCACTAGCTTTCAGCATTTTATAACAAGAGATGGGTCTCTGCTTCCCACCAAGACTCTAAAAATGGCAGATTCCCAGTGCATTATATGTTGAACCCATCATGTGTCCTGGGCTCTCAGTGATATTTACATATCTAGTTTTCATACTTGTAGGTGGGTTTAGAGTACATAGTCAGGTCTGCTTGATGTGTAGCCAGAGTACTTTAAGTTGGCTGTGCAACATTTGCATGCATAACCCAAGGAATTGCACTCAGATGTTGAACAGCTGATGGAATGTCCATCACATTCTACTTGCTTAAAGCATTATTTGAAAAAAAACCTGCAACTTCTAGGAATGTGTAATAGATTTGATTTTTTTTCCTTCTAAGCACAACTAAAGCCCGATATATTGTAGATAAAACAATGTAACCCTCTAAAAAGTGAAATAAAGGAGGAAGATGGCTAGAGACCACGGGAGGGGAGCAACGACAGAGTAGTGGGATCTGTGGGTATTCTTTGTGTCTTTCATGTCTCAGACCTAAAGCTGAAGACACCAGCAGCCCAGAAACACCAGTGGGTGTGAACAAGATCCTCCCACCAAAAGCTTGCTGTTTCTAGTCAAAGGTCCAATAAATAGATATCAGGAAGAGCATGTGGAGAGCTTTGACTTCTATAATCACCCAGCCCTGAGGAGATATCCTTCTTCCTCTACTTTAGTGGGAAGTGAGGGTTTTCACCATTACCCACAGGTAATGGGACAATCTCAAATGTGGTGTCAGTAAAGGGCATGTAGAGGGCCAGCACATCCCTGGTAGCCTATCACATGCCAGGAACCAGGAAGAAAAGACCAGATATTGTCTTTATTGTTTTCCATATTCACAGGCAAAAAAATAAACTTGAATCTAATTTTCATGGCTTATAGATATATTAACTTGAAATGAATAATATACTTACATAGAAATCATGTAGCTATAAAACTTTTGAAGAAAACAACATACAAGAAACTCATTGGGATCTGGTCATAAGAAAAGAGTTCTTAAATTTGATACCAAAGCATGAGCCATAAAAATAAATATTTGATAAGTTACAGAGCATAAAAATTAAAATTTTTGCTTGGTGAAAAACCCTGTCACACAGAGGAAAATACAAGTAACAGAGTAAGAGAAAGTGTTTGTAAACCACATACCTTGCCAAACAGGAATATGTGACAAATTCTCAAAAACCAACTATTAAAACAAAATCCACTTCTAGTTCCTGGAGGAATCATCACAGTACTTCCCATAAAGAGTGCACAAGTTTGCAGTCCCACCAACAGTGCATAAGTATTACCTTCTCTTTGTACCACATCAGTATCTGTTGTTTTGGGATCTTGTAATGTGGGCCATTCCCACTGGAGTTGGGTAGCATATCAAGGTGGTTTTGCTCTGCATTTCTCTGTTCATTACTCATGAGAAAAGTTTTTGTTCATGACTCTTGTCCAGTTTTTAGTGAGGTTGTTTGCTCTTTTTTTTTTTTTTGAATTGCTTTAGTTCTTTGCAGATTCTGGTAATTAGCCCATTTTCAGTTTCATAGCATGCAATTTTTTTCTCCCATTCTGAAGGTTGTCTCCTTGAATGTGTCCTTAGCTGTGCAGAAACTTTTAAAATTAATAAGGTCCCATTTATTTATTCTTGTTGCTGCTGAGATTGTCAGTGGAATCTTCTTTATAAATTCTTTCCTGAAGCTGGTAATATGAGTTTTTCACGCACTATCTTCTAGTGTTTTTATAGTTTCATGTCTAGAACTGAAAATAGACTTACTGTTTTACCCTACAATCCCATTACTAGGTATCTACCCTAAAGAAAAAATGACATTTACAAAGACATTTGTACTTGAATGTTTATAGTTGCTCAGTTCATAACTGCAAAGATGTGGAAACAACAGAATTGCCCTTAAACATATGAAAGGATTAATAAATTGTGGCACATGTATACCATGGAATATTATTTAGCAATAAAAAATGAACATTGTGCATGTTTTGTAACAGCATGAACAGACTTGGACTTGAAAAGCATCCTCCTAAGAAAAGTATCATAGGAATGAAAAGACAACAATTGTATGTGCTCAGCATCAAACTGAAACTAGTAGACTAAGAACTACAGGCTCACATGAAAACAAAAACTCATTTGGGGAGGGAAAAAGGGATTTTGTGGGTTCCCACCCAATGGCGACAATGCACAGATATACAGCACACTTTCTGGGTGAAGGACAAAGCTCCACCTTGGACTTTAACTTTGCAAATGCAAACTATGTAGACTAATCATATATACCCTCATATTAATCTAAAAGGAAGGAAGGAAGGAAAGAAGGAAGGAAGGAAGGAAGGAAGGAAGGAAGGAAGGAAGGAAGGAAGGAAGGAAGGAAGGAAGAGAGAGAAAGAAAGAAAGGAGAGAGAGAGAGAGAAAATATCAACAAAAAAGTTAGCCTGCCCTTGGAAGCTTTGAAACCAGATGTTGACTTCTCTCTCTACAAAAGTCCTAGATGGTACATTTTTCTTAGAAAACATAAGGATGCTTTGTCTATACTGGAACACTACTGTTTAGTGTAGCCACCTTGGTCAGTCATCTTAGATCTATTGAATAACTTGGTGCGGCTTCAACATCAGCTCTTGAGGACCTCACATTGGGCTATTATGTTATGGGGATGGCTTCTTTCCTTAAACTTAATGAACCAAACTCTGACAGCTTCAAACTTTTCTTTTGAAGTTTCTTCACCTCTTCCAATCTTCGTAGATTTAAAGATAGAATCTTGCTTTGGATTAGGCTTTGTTGTAAGTGAATGCTGTGTGTGTTGTGACTTTCTATCCAGACCACTGAAACTCTCCTCATACCTGTTTTGATTATTTATCATTTCTGTGTTTGGTGGAGTAGTGCCTTTAATTTCCTTCCATAACTTTTCCTTTTCATTCAAACTTGACTAACTTGCACAAAAGGCCTAGTGTTGGGCATACTTAGCTTTTGATACGTCATCTTTACTATGCTTAATCACTTTTAGCGTTTAATTATAGTGAGAGCTGTACAAGTCCTCCTTCATTTGAACATTCATTCATAGGCCATTGCCAGGTTATTACTTGGCCTAATTTCAATATTGTTGTGACTCAGGAATGGACGTTCCCAGGAGAGGGAGGGAGATGAGGGGACAGCCAGTCAGTGGAGTAGTTAGAACAAATTTATCTATTAAGTTCACTGTCCTACATAGGCACAGTCCATGGTGCACCAGCTCCGAATTATAATGGTAACAACATCAAAGATTGCTGATCACAGATCACCATAAAAGATATAATAAAGCTGAAAGCTTTGGAAATATTGTGAAAATTAAAAAAATGTGACACAGAAATAAGAAATGAGCACATGCATTTAGAAAAATTGCACTGATTGACTTGCTCAAGCAGAGTCGTCACAAGCCTATAATTTCTAAAAGAGACAATAACTGTGAAATGCATTAAAGCAAAATGCTGTAAAAAGAGGTATGCCTGTAGCAGACAGCAGAAATCACCTGTGAGGAGGTCCACGGACTTGGCTTTGAGCATCCGTTATAAGTACGCTTAAAGAGATCAAGGAACCCATGTGAAGGAACTAAATCAATGAATGGTCCAGAACACAAAGGAGTTGAGTAGGAACAAAGCTATGCTGGATTAAGACAATCACACTAAATTTTCATTCAAATTCACAAAAACAAATGATAAGAACTGAACTTAGTAAATAAGAAGAGTAATATAACAAATACTCCAAATATGAGCTTGTTTTCCTCTCTCAGCTTTACTGAAAGACAACAGATTTCTATAAAGTATTAATGGTAACAATGTATTGTTGTGGATAGAACTTAGATATTTGCCATATGTAGTACAATAATAGCACAAACAGGGAAGAGGGAAGAGCCTATATAGTTGTAATGTTTCTATATCTCATTGGAATTCATTTAGCATATAAATCTAAAGTAGACTCTGACAAGATCAAGAGTAATCATAAAGAAAACAAGTTGAAAAGTCACTAAAGAAATTTAAATGTTATGCCAGAAAATATCCACTTAGCACAAAAGAAAGCAGTACAATGTAATGGAGAAACAAAAGCAACAGAAAACATAAAAAAACAAAATATGGCATAGCAGATATAAATCCAACTATGTACATCTTAAAAATGTTTATAATTCTTGCTCTGTATCTTAAAACGAGAAAAACTGCACAGTAAAATTATCTGATGTTGAATGTATAATAATTTTGTCCATCAAAAGGACAAAATTTTTTTTTTTTACATATTTTCTACTAATGTGAGAAAATGTTTAAGTTCATAAAATTTTGTGGGCAGAATAGGGGTTCATAATTAAAATTATCAGCAACATAGTTTGTTTTCTCTACCCTGAGTCAAACTTTCACAAGCAGTAAACAAATTACTCATGCCACATAATGAGAAAAAGGATAAACTACATTTAAATGCTTTGTTTTCAACTAGCATTAGGATCCATTAATAATAATGGCCGCATTTAGATAGCACTCTTCCAACTGTTTTCCATGTATTAACGCATTTAATTTTCAAAACTCTATAAGGGAGAAACTGCTGCTCTATCTTTATTATTTTGTTCTAGATGAGAAAACTGAAGCACAGAGCAGTGATTTTCAAGTAGTGCTCAGTAACAAACTAACAAACTGATGGAACCGAAATTTGTGCTCAGGCAGCCTGGTGTTAAAGTTTGTGAAGTTCAACACTGTATTATCTGTATTAAGATTTTTTTCTTTAAAATAATATTTTATATATAAAGTGGGCTCTGAGCCAAATTAAGAATGATTTGATCAAAGTCACAGAAATAGATGGTAGAAACATTTTCTGAGCATTCAAGGACATTTGAGATGTTATAAAAAGAAGGACCTATAGCTGTCATTAAATCTAATGTCTTCACTCCATAAATGATACATAAAAGAGGATAAAGGATGTATTTGCATTCAAAATCACGTTACCACTTATTCAACTACTCTTCGTCTTCAGTTCGAGGTTTTCTGGGTCTTAACCTCATAATTTTTTCATCTAGGACAAAATGGAAAGGTTCAGAGAAAGATTTCATATTGTAATTATCACTTCAGCAAAAGAATAACCCTGACAGGTATTCAATAATTTAGATCAAATTTCACTTTCTTTCAACTGTCTTTCCTGGGTATGGAGAGTAAAGAAAGAAAAGATTGAGCTAAATGGTGAAAAGAAGAAAGATAATTCGTACTGCAGAAAGGTCAAGGCAAATGAAGATCGGAAGAGAGAGCACTGAAGTTTTTAGGGAGAAGTTGACGGAGGACATTCACAAGCTCACTCAGAGGAAAACAGAAGCAGATTTCAGAAATAAAGTTGGTTGGGTGTGAAGGAGGAGGTGAATAGGTATGGAAGCCAGACTTCCTTTTTGAATATGTGGGTATATAAAGCAGAATGATCTTGAAATTTAGAGATGAGGTTAACAACATCTATATCCAAGTACTGTTCACTGCCTGTGTGTGCCTGGATTTCTACATGAAATAGTGTTAATATATTGGTCCTTACATAGTAAGTATCAGGAAGAAAGTAGAGCTAGTGGTATTTTTGTTGGCTTCTTCATCTTTCTTTGTCCACAATCCTGTTTCACCAAACTATTTTGTAGTTAACTAGAAAAGTTGCGACAAATTTAATGAAAATTTAAAATTGGAGTGAATTCTAGTCCTCTTTTTACCAACAAGGATAATTTGGGGTAAGTTATTACCTTTCAGATTTCAAGTGAACTTTAAGTTTTATCACTTCTAGACTTGTCAGAACCTTTAAGAGTGCAATGTACATTATAAATCTCTAAGGGAGTCTGCAACATCTGTCAAAACTTACTTGATCAGGGGAACTCCTTTTAGAAAGACCAACTTGGACATTTTTGTTCTCAGTATACTTCAGCAAATTATCTGAGAAATATCGCTTTGACTTTATTAAAAAATAATTTCATTATAAACTCACTTTTCTATTTTTTCTTCTGGTCTTGGATTTTCCATAGGATGCATGGTCACAAGTTGATAGTTATGAACATTATCTCTACCCCTTAGCACTTCTAGTTTAATATCCTGACCAGAAATTATCAGCTATTTATAATCCAGTGATGCTTTGCAGAATAGCTTTTTCTTCTCCTTTTTCAGTCATGCTCTGGACAGGACCTCATGCCAAGGACCAGGTGAAACGCCCGCTGAGGTCTTTCTGCTTCAGTAGCTGATCCTCCACAGTTTCCCGTGCAAAGGCAGTACCAACCAATCTGGCCTCTGGTTTGTGACAAGCACGCCCTGATTGTGTGAAAGTTTGACAGCTTCTATAGCAGTGACAAAAGCCAAACATTTACAAATTTGCATGCAGAAGGTTCTATTTCTGCAGGTTTCATTTAAAATTCGTAGTCGAACATTGGAATATAAGTCCTCTTTTCAGTTGCTGCTTCCCCTCTCAACTTCCCATTTCCAAGGATTGCTTTGACTTTTGATTCGTTTGTTTATTTATCAAGTCACTCATTCATCTAACAATTGTCTTCCATGCAGGTGTTATGGACAGATAAACACGGAGCCTGTTATCTAGAGGTTTTGGGTTATTAGGGGGAAAAGGCATGCAGAAAACCTTCCATAACTGTAATGCAGTAAATAAGATGTGCTATTAAACAGGGGGTGGTCAGGGGTTGATAGGAGGATAGTACTCAATGGGGCATCTGAGAAGGTGTTATAGAAGAGGTGACATTTGAGCTGATCCTCTATCTATAGAAAATTTTGAGCATCTGCTGTGTGCCAGCTTGAGAGCATACTCACGAATAAGCCTAAGAAAAATTAGTGACAATTACTGAATGTCACTTACTTGCTTTTGCCGTGTTCTCTCGCACAATAATTGTAGAAAGTGCTCACTACTCTATTCCCATTTTGCAAGTAAACAAACTCTCACGTTTAAGTCATGTGTCTAAAGATTCTCGGTTACTAAGAGGTCTGGCCGAGTTAAAATCCAGGAAGCACAGGTAGAAGTTTCACATCCTTACAACACTCTAGTACACCAAGCTATGCTTTACTGTCCATGGTCCTGGATGTCACAGTGGTTAGCTCTAACAGGAGATAGACTAGTGCCTAGGCAAGTATAATACAAACTTATTCCATAAAATGTGGGAAATGCAAGGTATTTGGGAGCAAATAGGGAGGCACTTAACCCAATCAAAGAGGGTGGAAGAAGTAGATACAGCTATTCTGGCACATAAATAGTAAGTTGAGGCTGGACAGGCAAATGAGAAAAGAAACAGGAGAGAGAATGGAGAGGGTTAGGGTGAATATTCTAGCAGGGAAGACGGCATGTCCAAGAGCCAGTCGTGAAAAAGCTTGGCTAGATGAGCAAATTATTTCATATGACTCCATGATAGAGCTCCGACTAAAACAATTATTATAAAAGTTTATTGCCAGAAGTAAATAAACAATTGTTTATTGTTTAAAAAACCCTTGAAATATCTAAGCCTTGAGTGAAATAAATGTTTTTGACTTGTTTACCCCATGCTATGCATGCCATTTTTAGCTTTAAGCCAGTATGTTATGACAAATTCATGCTCAATTTTTTGTTTGTGTTGAGGGTCCTTTGATCATGAGTCAGTAAAAGTCATTTGGAATGGTGCTCTCAAGTTTTTTTTTTTTTTTTTAATAATAATTTTATTAAATCATAATTGTGTACATTGGTGCAATCATAGGGCAGAATGTGCTTCATATACAATCAGAAACATTTTGATCGTACCATGAGAGATAGCCTTCATAGCATTTTCTTAATCACTATATAAAGACATTGATACTCTACATTGAATAAGTTTCATCAGTACCCTACTAAGATGCACCGTAGGTGTGATCCCACTAATTGCCCTCCCTCCACCCATCCTCCCCACTCCCCTCCCCTCCCTTTCCCTTTTCCCTGTTGTGCTATAATTGGGTTTTAGCCTTCATATGAAAGCTATAAATTAGCTCTATATTAGGGCTGAGCTCTATATTATTTGTTTTCTTGGTTGAATCCATACATCTAGTTCTTTCTTAAACAGTTACATTTTCCGGACAAACTATTGTAAAATAGTTTTTAGTTATAAGTGTTTGTTTTGCCTTATATTACCAATGTTCCTACCACATTCAATATATTTATTATTCTGAAGTTATTTTATTTTCTAATCCATTAATTCTTCCTCTTTGGCTATAAATAACTTAACCTATATTCTATTATCTATGGTCAGGATATCTTAAGAGGTACTATTCTCTTAGATAAGAGAAAAAGAAGAGAAAAAGAAAGTGGAATCAAGGGATATTCTTTTTAATAATTACCTTTTATTTAGTGTTATCTGTGGTTGGGATATCTTAAGAGTTAATATTCTAAGTATTTTGCACATATTAATTATAATTGTTATAATAGCTGTGTACATAAACTATATATGAGGAAACTGGGGATCAGAGGTAAAGTAATGTTAAGAGCCTGTAAAGAATTGAGAGAAATTTAAAGACAAAGAGTTGGAGTGCATTATTATTGTTGTTATTTAGGAGGGAGGTCAGGTGCAATGCTTGCACTGTTTTCTATAACACTGTCACTCAATGCTGTCCCCTCATCTCCAAAAAAACACCTGCCAGACACCAATCATTTCTGTCTCCCCAGGAATCTGTCTCTTGAGTTAAGTTTCTTGTATCCACTTCCTTATCCTACTTTGGCATCTCTGTAACTGAATTAAACAGAAAATAACAGAAAACTCTATTATCTTGTCCTATGTTTTATAATAGAGAATGTCAATACTCATTACCAGTTTTTGTGTACTCACAATGTGTGTTCTGAAAAGATTATCCTCGTTTACATAAAATTTCACATTTTTAGAAAATATAAAGCGAATATTGTACATAATTTTGTTTTGATTGTATTTTTATTAAAATCAAATAAATAAACATATACTCATTACTAATGGATAAAAATAATTATTAAAATTAAAAATGATAATTACACAAAATATTAGGTATGTCCATTTTCCAAATTACATCTACTTTCTTGCTCCAGTATAATAATAACAATAATAACAATAATAATGCACTCCAACTCTTTTTCTTTAAATTTCTCTCAATTCTTTACAGGTTCTTAACATTACTTTACCTCTGATCCCCACTTTTCTCCTATATAGTTTATGTACACAGTTATTATAACGATTATAATTAATATGTACAAAATACTTAGACTAGTAACTCTTAAGATATCCCGACCACAGATAACACTCAATAAATGGTAATTATTTAAAAAAATATCCCTTGTTCTCACTTTCTTTTTCTCTTCTTTTTTAGGTATATTAAAGTTACCCTACTCTCTTATACCCCCCTTTATTATTCTGTGTGTGAATCACAGGGATTTGGCTCACATAGGATAACTTCTTCAGTTGTAACACAGATGCAACCGTGAATTAATCATTTTCTTATTGCATATTTTAATACTTCTTGTCATACATAATTTCCTGCCCATTTCTCCCTCTAGTGAAAATCAGAATGATTCACCCCATCTATAGGCCTAAATAAATAAAATAAATTTTAAAACATAGATTTCACTCTTCCAGTGGTAACAAAGAAATTTTCACCAAAGAAATTTTTGATCATTTCATTCTACACAGTGCAGCATGAAATAAACTCCTCCTTGTTCTAAGGGGTTAAAATAATACTATATTCGTTTCTCCAAGAGCTTTTGTTTTGTTTTGGTTTGGTTTGTTTTTTTGAGACAGAGCCTCAGAGCCTCGCTCTGTCATCCTGGGTAGAGTGCTGTGGGATCCCAGCTCACAACAACTGAAACTCCTGGGTTCAAGCAATCCTCTTGACTCACCCCTGCCTGTTTTTTTGTTTTTTTTTTTTTAATCTTGTTAATAAAGAGCCTCAAGAAATGTTACAGACTGGTAAGGTCAGAGTCTTCTCTAAACTCAAATATTCTAGCTCCAAATCAACTGCTTTTTCATTAAGCTGTCATTAAGCAGTCTCCATGAGAACTGAAAGTGATGGCATATATGAATGATTATATGAGATGATTTATATGAAGAATTAAATTATATAAAGTGCTCTGCTATTTAAGCTATGATTATTTGTACCATTTGAGGTCCTGATATCCATCTATCTATCTATCTATCTATCTATCTATCTATCTATCTATCTATCTATCTATCTCTCCTCTCTTTCTCTCTTTCTCTCTCTCTTACACACACATGCACAGACAATTCTCTACACTTTTTCTTCTCACCTTAGTCTAACTTCTCCATCTTTTGGCTAAGAACAAGTATAGTATCTTCTCACCTTTGTATTTTTATTTTTTTTTTATTTTTTATTTTTTGCAGTTTTTGGCCAGGGCTGGGTTTGAACCCACCACCTCCGGCATATGGGACCCGCGCCCTACTCCTTGAGCCACAGGCGCCGCCTGTATTTTTATTTTGTTATTGACATAGAATGTCGAAACATTGCTATCCCTTAAGTCAAATGTTTTCCCCCGTCCCATTATATTGTGTTCTGTGTGAATCTATCTACAATGATAGTTCATTTCAAGATAAACCATTTAGAATATGACCTATAGTTTAAAGAAAAGAGTCAACATTCCTTGAAACATATCTGAGGTAACAGAAATAAAATAATATTCTAGACAAATTAGATCAATAATAATATAACACTAATAATAATAAAAACAGTTATTTCTAGGAAGAGGAATATGAAGTTCATAGCAGCTGCTTTGCTAATATTAATTGCTTATATTTTGTACAATAATATGTAATGCATTGCTAAGCTGTTATCAGTTACCTAAGACTTGTGCAAGGTTGGGCGGTGGATAAGAGAGACTGTCCTTCTACTGAACACAACCTCAGACTGCACTCTGGTCCTAGTCTCTCTCATAGTTCTCTCTAATCACGAGTCATGCCCAGAGACTCATTCTGGCCAGACATTTAGAAGACATTTTTCTATGAAGGGATTCAAATTAGAGTAATATAGAGAATGAGCAAGAGGAATAGTGGAACCAACTGCATATACTTACTGTACACATAAAAATCATGTGTTCAAATTGCCATTCCTTTTTATGCTACAATTTCATCATATGTAAAATGGGATAACACTAATATCAACCTCAAATGCTGTTGTGAGAATTAAAAGATTATATGTAGACAGACACTCAGAACAATAGCTATTACATAATAAGAGTAAGAGCAGGGGAGAGGAGCCAAGATGGCGGCCGAGTAACAGCTTCCTTGCAACTGGGCATGGTGATATTGGGGAGAGAAGAATTCAGGCATCTCTGGCTGGCGAGATCTGCCCAGAAACATCACTTTGGGGACACAGGGAGACAGCGTGAGACTTCTGGACCCCCGAGGAAGGCAAAAGCAGAGGAGATCTGGCAAGTGCTTGCGTGTGTTCGTTTGGTCTGATCCTGCCGGCAGCTGTGGCTACAGCAGCAGTGAGACTGCAAACTGGAAAGGCCTTATCTGTGAGCTGTTTGGGTTTCTTTTGGACTTGGCACTCAGTTGAACTGCCTTGGTAGAACTGTGGCAAGAGTGTGGGAGTCTTTGAGTGTTGTCTGGGGCTACAGAATGAGCCACCGAGCCAGACAGAGCTACCAGTGTTTGGTGGTGGGCTGTGTGGAGCCATCATAGGAGAACTGCCCTGGCAAGCTCCACCCTCAGGGTCGCAGAACAAGCATTGGGCAGGAGCGAGTAATCTAGTGACTGAGCAGCCTAAAGGTGGGAACTGAGACGCCTTGCAGCCTTAGCCCTCAGGGGCATTGGGTGAGACCGGTTTGGGCCCAGTGGGTAAGTGGATAGCCAGTTAAGGAGTGATCCCAGCCACAAGCGCTTTCCTGGGAAAGCTTCTGCTTAGCCCAAGTTAGCAAGTTAAAGTGCCTTCTAAACAGGCTGAGGAGGATTTAAGCTCTCCACCCTGCGGGGTTTGGGAAATCATTAAAGGCTCTGGTCTCCATTCTATTCACCCATATCAACATTGCAATTAGCATATCATACCCCAGAAGATCACCTCTTGCCCAGACAATATCTGCAAGATATATATACTGCTTTGTTTCTTGGTTTGGCTTGGTTTTGTGGGGTTTTTGTTGTTGTTGTTGTTGTTGTTTGTTTGTTTGTTTGTTTGTTTTCATTATTGATGTTTTATTTTTAATTTCAACGTTTTCCTTAAAGATTTTTCTTTTCTTTTTTTTATTGCTTCATTTTTCTAGTTTAAATATAATTTTTCATTGTTGCCTTTTTCAACAATTACACTTCAATTTTTGCTAGTGTTTCTACCCATAGTAATTGTTTTTTCCCCCAATCTTATCCTGTAAAGTTTTTGGTTTGCTTGTTTTGATTTGATTTATTGCATTTTTGTCTTCCCTCTCTAC
>CAUYRH010024843.1:0-14215 GCA_963574655.1 Perodicticus potto | reverse complement strand
TACATTAGTGCAATCAAGGGGTACAATGTGCTGGTTTCATATACAATCTGAAATGTTTTCATCAAACTGTTTAACATACCCTTCATGGCATTTTCTTAGTTATTGTATGAAGATATTTGTATTCTGCATTTAGTAAGTTTTGCCTGTACCCTTCTAAGATGCACCCCTAGGTGTGACCCCACCTATTACCTTCCCTCCACCCCAACCTCCTCCCTCCCCTCCCTTCCAATATTCATGTGCTATAATTGGGTTTTAGCCTTCATATGAAAGCTATAGATTAGCTTCATAGTAGGGCTGAGTACATTGGATACTTTTTCTTCCACTCTTGAGATACTTTGCTAAGAAGAATATGTTCCAGCTCCATTCATGTAAACACAAAAGAGGTAAAGTCTCCATCTTTCTTTAAGGCTGCATAGTATTCCATGATATACATGTACCACAATTTATTAATCCATTTGTGGGTCGATGGGCACTTGGGCTTCTTCCACGACTTAGCAATTATGAATTGGGCTGCAATAAACATTCTGGTACAGATATCTTTATTGTAATGAGTCACTTTCAATGCAGAGGACTGGCTGGCCCCACTCAAACCCTATGAACTGAGAGAGGGAGAGGACTGTTACCCAGAAAACTGGAGGAAATGGTGCCAGAAAACGTGGGAAGGGCTTTTAAGCTAGCAAATCTAACAGCTACAATTAGTGTAAGATAACACTAGCCTTCAGACCCATGGCTGGCTCACCATTTAAAAAAAAAAAAAATCCGTAAGTTCTGAAATAAGCCAAATAGCTTAGCACTAAGGGCTGGTTTTGAGTGTAGTTATTTTTAAATTATTTACTGATAGTTCCACAGCATTTGCCCCCCGGCAACTGTTAGCATCCATCTTCTTGCTAAAAGGCCACCTGACCAGAAAGGTTAAGAGAGATATCCAGAACCTCTACAGAAAGGGAGAATACTTATTTTTAGCTTTCTGCTGTTTAATCTTAAATGCATTCAGCCTGGAATGACTTCAGTGAGATTTGTACATTTGAAGGCTGCCAAAAAAAGAAGGGAGAAAAAGTCAAATATTAAAGAAAACCTCACTCTCATCCTTTAAATTTCAAAAGAAAATGTTAGTTCTATTTTTAACGACCTCTTGGGTTTCTCTAAGGCTTAGGCTAAGATAAGGAGAAATAGGTCAGGTATCCAAAAAAAATTTTTTTAACCAAAAGATTTTATATTTGGGAATCCTTAACTCTTTATTAACGAGTTTTTGACAAGGGGGAGAAGAGAGAGAAAGCAAGCTTAATACATGCAATCCAAGTCTCAATAATTTAAAATTTTCCACAAACAGGCTCTGTAAGATTTCCGAAAGAGAATTAGTTCTGAAGCAGAATGGTCAGTAAAAACACAGTCTTATGAAAAAGTAAAGGTGGCTTGGCGCCCATAGCACAGTGGTTACGGCTCCAGCCACATGCATTGGTGCTGGCAGGTTCGAACCCAGCCTGGGCCTGCTAAACAACAAGACAACTGCAACCAAAAAATAGCCGGGTGCTGTGGCAGGTGCCTATAGTCCCAGCTACTTGGGAGGCTGAGGCAAGAGAATCGCTTAGGCCCAAGACTTTGAGGTTGCTGTGATCTGTGATGCCACGGCACTCTACCCAGGGAACAGCTTGAGACTCTATCTCAAAAAGAAAAAAAAAAAAGAAAAAGGAAAAGTACAGGTGATGAAATTGTCCTTCTAGAAAGAGCTACCAAAGTAGCTTCTCCCCTTTAGTTGTTGCTATCTGTGGAGTGAAAGTGACTGGGTGGCCAGTGATTCCTTACATCCACTTTTACATCCAGCTTTGCTTTCCAAACATTTTAAATGATCAGGGCAACTCCATTCGAATGCATCTTCTAGGTCAGCGGTTCTCAACCTGTGGGTCGCGACCCATGGGGACTGTATTAAAGGGCCACGGCATTAGGAAGGTTGAGAACCACTGTTCTAGGTCATCACCGAACTCTGCTGAGAATCCACCTGAAGCTGGCAATTTTCAGGTTCCAACTTAAAATAGTTGAACACTCAAGGCCATCCTAGGACGGTACAGAACAAAGGGCAGCCCACCTGGAGGACCCCACAAAGAGGCCGCCACGTATGAGAGTGTGTGGTTTGTTCTATTTGATTCAGGTTTTATATTTCTCACACTCAGCCTCTTCTAGGATGCTTGTACTTTGCCCCCTAAACCCCCTTTCTCCTTCTCTCACTACACCAGCCCTCCTGATGGCTTCCCTCCACTGGGGACTCCCACGGACAGCAACACCTTAGCATTTAACAAGATACCGTCTCGGGTTCTTCCCTTATTAGGTTTGGACAAGATAAATGCTTGGTCTGATACCTCACTCTGAGCCACATTTGAACAGACACTGTGCAGCTGTAAGGTACAGAAGAATCGTCACCATAGTGTTGGGTTTGAATGACATCAAAGTTTAAATTTCCAATGATATTAATGAAAGATGAGAGAAGTTATTGCTCCTACCAATAATTATGAGACCTAAAATCGTACCAAAGTGATCCTTGGACTTAATTTAGCGTCCATTTATTTGGTATCAGTATGAGGGTATAGTTTCTTTTTTTGTACAATAACAGCTTTATTGGGATATAATTCACATGGCCGTTCTTCTAAGTAAAGTCTCGCAAGAATGGGAAAACAAACACCAAATATACTCAGTACTAAACTGGAACTAGTGAGGGCACAGTTCCTGTTTAAAGAAAGAGCACTTTGTCCTGGATCTCTGCTGCACCACATCTGGTCAATAGATTTCTGTTACAGACTGGTAATTCTTTGCGTGCTGGCTTCTTTCATACAGAGATCAAGCACTCTGCCATAAGCTATGGGAAAAATTTTGCTCAGTGCCTCAAAAGAAAAGAAAAAGTTTAGCTTTCAGAATTGTCAATTTTTGTTCACCTTCCAAAGTCTGACTTTGTGCCCAATAATTCCCCAAATCTCCAAAGGCAAGAGGTCGTGGTCCAAGTTCATTCCACATGACAGGATAGAGATAAAACTTAACATCCCACCTTGCAAATTCCCTTTTTTTGCCTCTCCCTGGTCCAAACAAATCCTCCTATATCAACTATTCTTCTTTCTCAACTGAGTCCTGTGTATGGAGCAAAAATAGGATTAGCTCAGAGTAATAATTTTACACATGAATGCTATTAAAAAAGTTTCAAGAGAATAAATTTAAAATAAGCTACCCTAAATTCTCCACCATAACAAAATGTGACAAAAGAAAGTTAGAACAAAGTCCTTTTTTTTTTTTTTAGGAGACAGAGTCTCACTTTGTCGCCCTCAGTAGAGTGCCATGGCATCACAGCTCATTGCAACCTCCAGCTCTTGGGCTTAAGTGATTCTCTTGCCTCAGCCTCCCCAGTAGCTGGGACTATAGGCACCCGCCACAATGCCCGGCTATAGAACAAAGTCTTAATTTGTGCAGAAAATACACCTGTTTCCCTGAAACAAGCAGGGCAGTCATGCAAATGGATATGGGGTCAAAGAAATCCGACCAAAAGAATAAAGAACAAATACAACAGACAAAAATGGCATACATTCATACATTATGAATAAATGTATGACACATACATACATTCAGAGGTGATCAATAATAAGAACCCCTCAGATTGTGGTATTTGGAGAGAAGTGGTGGGCTTACTGCTGTGGAATCAGGTCAAGGTCTGGGCCAGGTTGCAGAACCTTTCAGTGTTTTCATTTCTTTGTCTGATGCTCTGTTGCTATTTCTGTAGTCTGTGCTTCTGGTTTGTGCATATATGTATCTTTGTGTATATATAGACACACACACACACACGTATGTAGCATACATATGCACACAGCAGACACACACACAACATAATCTGTTACCACAGAAGTACAGATTACCAAAATACTAATATGTACAAAATAAGCATTTTACCACGTATGTCCCTGAAATATTTAATATACAGCAGGGACATATGTGCTCCCTTTTTGGCACCAGAGACCAGTTTCACGAAAGATAATTTTCACACAGACCATCGCAGGCGCGATGGTTTCTGGATGATTCAAGTGCATTACATTTATTGTGCACTTTATTTCTAGTATTGTTACATTGTAATAATGAAACGATTATCTGACTTATCATAATCAGTATCAGTGGGAGCCCTGAGCTTGCTTTCTTGCAACTAGATGGTCCCATCTGGGAGCGATGAGGGACAGTAACACCTCAAGGGTGTTGCTTATGTCCTCAGCTCCACCACAGTTCATCAGGCATTTTCTTTCTTTCTTTCTTTCCTTCTTTCCTTCCTTCCTTCTTTCCTTCCTTCCTTCCTTCCTTCCTTCCTTCCTTCCTTCCTTCCTTCCTTCCTTCCTTCCTTCCTTCTTTCCTCCCTCCCTCCCTCCCTCCCTCTCTCTCTCCTTCCCTCCCTCCCTCCTTTCTTTCTTTTTCTTTTCTTTTTAGTGATAGAGTCTCACTTTGTCACCCTCAGTAGAGTGCCATGGCATCACAGCTCAGAGCAACCTCCAGCTCTTGGGCTTAGGCGATTCTCGTGCCTCAGCCTCCCGAGTAGCTGGGACTACAGGCGCCCACCACAATGCCCGGCTATTTGTTTGTTGCAGTTTGGCCAGGGCTGGGTTTGAACCCGCCACCCTTGGTATATGGGGCCAGCGCCCTACTCACTGAGCCACAGGCACTGCCCCAGGCATTACATTTTCATAAGGAGCGTGCACCCTAGCTGGCTCACGTGTGTGGTTTACAGTTGTGAGAATTGCATGCAGCTGCTGCTCTGACAGGCGTGGAGCTCAGGCAGTGATGCCGGTGATGGGGAATGGCTGTAAACACAAATGAAGCTTCTCTCCTCACTAGCTGCTCACCTCCTGCTGCGGGGCCCAGTTCCTAACAGGCCATGGACTGGTACTGCTCTGCAGCCTAGGGCCTGGGGACCACAGATATACATACCTCATAGATGTGGTCTGTGCTTCTGCGTATGTACACACACATGCACACAGACACGTATGCACACACACACACATGCTAATCCAGTACCTTTAAATCATCTGTATTCTTTATCCCTTCTCATTAGATTAATTTACATTCACATGTCAGCTGTGTTACTGACCATAGCACCTGGGAAGATCATTTAATTTCTCTTTGTTATCTTTATAAGGGCACCAATATAGAAAATGATACATTCAAAGAGAATAACTTACTGAACGCTAAGTACAGTGTAAGCACTCAATAAGGGCTAGTATTTGCAGTGACAGCTGTGGCAACCAAAATACATTCGAAATCATGTATGCATCAGCACCAGAGCTGTCATCTAAAATGTAATGTTTTCCTTTGCAGTGTGAGGAACTGGACTCAAAATACAAGTGCCTTTACCACCAGCATGTACTGTTTCCAGCCTTCTAGACAGGCTTTCAGGAATATTTATATTTGAACATGAGAATATCCAATCTTCTAAAACTTAATGGCAAACCAAATAATAAAACTTAAATTAAGATTGTTTGGGGGCTCTGCAGGAATTTGAAAATTATGCCTAATTTCCCATTTCTCTACCTTAAAAGCCACTGAAGCCAGTAATGGACAGCGAAGCAGAATCAACACCGTCTCTCTAGTGTTCCCCGCTGAGATAAAAGCCTCATGTGGCACTGGATGGCAACAAAGCAAATAATTAGGCTGAGGGCTCTTTCCGGAGCCCACGGATTGGAAAGGGGAATTTGCCGTAGATGCACCTGAGCACTGGGGTCATCAGTTGTCCCATAAGAAGTCATTACCATTTCCTGAGTGTATACTGCATGCCAGGCTCTGAGGACTGCAGAGCGTGCACATGAACTTGAGAGATAATTCTTGTACCCCAGGCACTTAAAGCCTCTAGTAAACCATATCACATGTCCATTGAGAATGAAATGTTAGGAAGGATAGTTCTTGCTCCTAGAATTATCAGGAGGAGAAAACTTGGAGCCCTTCAACATGTGTTCAGAGAGAGAGGTGGGGTCTGAAAAGAAAGCCAGGTGACCTCATCAAGATAAAAAGGCAGGACAGAACAGTAGTTCATACACACACCTGGAATGTGTGTGCATTAAATCACGATTTCACAAACCCACATCCATACCAGCAATTCTGTCATCAGAGTCATTCCTTCTCAGCCGGGCGTGGTGACGCACACCTGTAATCCTAGCACTTTGGGAGGCTGAGGCAGGCAGATTGCTCGAGCTCAGGAGTTCAAAACCAGCCTGACAAAACAAGATCCCATCTCTACAAAAAATAGAAAAACTAGCCAGGTGTGGTGGTGTGGGCTTGTAGTCCCAGCTACTCAGGAGGCTGAGGCAGGAGAATCACTTGAGCCCAAGAGTTTGAGGTTGCTGTGAGCTATGATGACTCCACAGCACTCTACCCAGGATGACAGAGTAAGATTCTGTTTCAAAAAAAAAAAAATTATTTCTTTTTTGAGGATAATGAAAATGAAGCTTTTAGTATTATCCTAACTAAGGTTTTAATCTTCTCTCAAAAGAAAGCAACATTAACATGCTGATTCAAAGAAATAAAAGCAGCCCGGCCCTCACCATCGATTTTTTTCTTTGCAACCTATCATTTCTCTGATTTTTAAAAACAGCTCACCAATGAACAGAATTAGGCTTCTCAGGTCTGTTGCATTAAAGTACAGTCAACACTTGTGAGAAATAATTTCCAGGTTGATTACTACAAAATGAAAATTGAATGTTTGAATCAGTTGAGCCTCCCAAAGCAATATTGCCTCTGACTTTCACAATTTTATTCTTTCATTAATAGTCCAGATGGCACAATACACTGAGTATTGACATCATAAAAAAGAAATCAGTCAAGAAAGTCAACATGGAATTTATTTAAGAAAAAAAAATCAATATGAAATGATCTTAAGTTCAATTAATAAGGTACAAAAAGAGCAATTAACAAGATTTTTATGTTCCTAGAAGATTTCAGTTTGATATGTATAGTTATTTGTTGTGAAGAATAAAAAAAAAAAGACACCTTAAACCATCTTAAATGCTATAAGGCAGCTTGAGAATGTGGAGAATGATTATTGTTTAATGAAAATCGTAGCTAAGGATTCAACAAACTACCCTTTTGAGTATCTCATTAGGAAACCTTGTACCATATACTACAAAGGACATCTAACACAAATTAATTCCTTGGCCTTGCAACAGATTAACTGTCTAGTAGGCAAGAAAATGTTCAGATCTCGGCCTAATCCAAGCTTCTGAGCATGGTGATCAGTCAAGAATAAGGGTAATAATGATGTTTCCATTTACTGCTCCTTCACAGTTTAGAGAACGTGCACCCTTCTGGTTTCAAGGCATTCTTTCTTAAGCACCAAAGAAAACAAGAAAAGCTTCATCTTTCTCTGCCACACCCCTTTTGATAAAAAGATTTCTCTGTCAAATTTGGATTCAGTCAAAAGCTGCATTTAAAGAACTGGAAAGCTACAGATGCCCTTAAGGTCACAGTTTGTGACACCATCGTTAAAAAATAAAGATGAAGCCCAAATTTCCCCTGCTTTTCTGTTTACCTCTTCTGCATGTATTATCCATAGTTATTTAATGCTTTTGAAAGTATCTGTATTTTAAATGCATGCCTGGTAACAAGTTCTACCTTTTAATTACTTAGACTATGTAAATTCCTAGTATTGTTTTACAACCCAAAGCTTCCTTTTCAAGGTCTGTATAGTTCACCTTGAGTTTGCATTAAAAAATGGCATAAAATGTCCCTAATTTGATATATGGAGCAAGTAGCTCTTGTTAATATGGTTTTGAATATGGATAAAATACATTTTGTTGTTTCTCTCCCAAATCCTCCCATGCTACCCTTAAGATTTTGTGAGGTCTTATGGATCAAAAGAGCACATTGGAACAATGGAACAATGACTTTGAAGAATATTGGTGACCCTTTGGTCCCTTTCATGGGCCTTAACTATTAGTGCCAAGATTGCCCTTCCAAAATTTGACTCTGCATCATTTCTTATAAATGTAATACTTTCTTTATGGCTAAATTAGATCTTTCAGGGTAACTTTGTGAACCTTCATGTATCTCAGTGTTCTCATCTTTGAATTTTTCCTTCTTGGCTTGGATTTTCACTTTTTAGTATAATGAAACATCATCTGTAGCTCTGAAGATTCCACACGCCTATAAAGATAACCTTTCAATGCTAACTAGGATAAAATTCAACACCAGCTGGGATTCTCCAGACTTCCAGAAAGTTGTTTGTTTATGCCTGCACTGTGTTTTCTTTCTTTACATTGCCCCTTAGCCATGCCAAAATAGTCCCAAACACTGCCATGTACAGTCCTCTTTTTATACAAATGTATAAATGGTTTTTGGAAATACTGAGTAATGTAGACAAATTTCCCTTTTTCCCAAAGTGTACAAAAGAAGTTATGATCTTAGTAAGGTTTGCTGCTTCTTCATGGAATCCTGGCTATGTATTTGCAAAGATCCTGTTGGATTTCCATGTAGAAATGAGAAAGCAAGTGATTCATCTATATGATTTTTTTTCTTTAAGACAGAGTCTCACTTTGTTGCCCTGGTTAGAGTGCCATGGCATCATAGCTCATAGCAACCTCAAACTCTTGGGCTCAAGAGATCCTCTGCCTCAGCCTCCCAAGTAGCTAGGAACAGGCACCCACCACAATGTCCAGCTACATCTATTCTTGAAGTCTTTTTCAGAGTGCTCCTTAAGGACAGAAAGATAGAATTCTGTAGGCACAATGATAGCTGTCACAGAAATTTTTCATTTTGTTCTGTTGTTAATGATTTACTCTTGAATTCTATTTATAATCTTAAGTGGAATAATCCCTCTCCAGAGATTAATTTATGTATTTGGGCAAAATTTTTCTCCGTAGAATGAAATTATTTGGAGAAAAATGACTCTAGCTGACTTTGGGAATAAATGTGTTTGCCTGAGTTACATAAACAGAAAGAATTCAAGGGCCTTAATGCAATTCACACAATTCAGTGGAGACTTCAGAATTCTAATGCTTCACATTTCCATTCCAAAATTATCTCCAGTCCTAATAATAATAGCTTAAAATATAAAATAGTAAATTGGGGAGTTCAGAAAGCATTGCATGGAAACACACCACTGTCTACAGTTATCTGGAAAGAGCAAACAGTTCCTGGGCCTAGAAATTATGGCTGCAAAGAAGGCTGAAATTAAAATCAAAGCATTTAGATATTCTTGAATTTGTACTGTTTCTTTGAACATTCTGGTGAAAATAAGAAACGTTAGAGCTTGCTTTACATCTTGGTCATTGCAAATTTATCCAGCCAGATTTTAAAATCAATTATTTCCCTAAGTACTATGGTGGTTACCAGAGCCCAAAAGGGAATAGGGACCAGATTGGAGGATGGGAGGAGCAATGAAGAGAAATTGGTTAATGGATACAAAAATACAGTTTGATAGAAATAGTAAGTTCTAGCATTGGATACTACAATAGGGAAATTATAGCTAACAATGATTCATTATACATTTCAAAATGGCTAGAAGAGAAGAATAAGAATGTTCCCAATGCAAAGAAAAGGTAAATATTTGAGGTGATAGATGTCCCAATTACCCTTAATCACTACACATTGCATAAAATATCATGTAAAATATCATGTATCCCCCAAATACAAGCAACTATGATATATCAATAAAAATAAAATAAATCATTTCTTTATAAATACAGTGAAAACTCAATAATTAGCTAACTTTGTCATTTCCCAGGAAGACTTAACTATTAGAAAGAATTGTCTAGAACATTTGCCAGAGGCCCAAGTGGCTGAGATTAAAATTCTTCACTATTTCTAATCACTCCATGGTGCTATTTTACAATAAGGAAAGAGTAATAGCCAAAAGGGGGTATAGAATATTTCATGCCAATAATAATTTAAGGATCTGTTTGATGCCCTGACATCTCAGCTTCTCTTCCTGTTCCTCAGCTTGGCTGCCTAGTTAGTTATTAAGTGCAAGTAGCCTTATCATCCACCTCTGTCAGATAGGATGTGTCAAGAAGATGACAATGAAAGGACTAGCTTTTTGCAAATGTTCATATCTCTTGTGGATCCAGCTAATCTTTCTTGTTTTCTCCTAGAATTTTTTTTTTCCTGAATTGAACTTCAAGTACTGCCGATATTTTCAGCATACATTTTTTTCTGTCTCAGGTTGCATAAATTTTTTCTTTACATTCTTCAATTTTCCTTGAGATATTATAAAAAATATTAAGAACATAATTTCTGACAAAACATTTTAGAATTGTTTTCAAAAGCAATCTAATTCTCTCTGAATTTCTTGAGAACCCATGGTAGCCATTTGCACGATGGATGGAAATAAAACAAAACAACCACCACCTCCACCTCACAGAATGGCACCATGTAAGGGTATGTGGCACACTTCACCCTCATAGCAGTGTCAGTTTCAGAAAGGAGGATCTTAAGAATCTTAGAAGCTCTTGATATCGGCTTGGGGAAAGATTTTATGAAGAAGACACCATTGAAAATTCCAACAACAGCAAAAATAAATAGGACTTAAGCTAAAAAGCTTCTGCACAGCTAAGGGCACAAAAATTAAAGCAAACAGACACCTTTGGAATGGGAAAAGATATTTACAAGTTACAAATCCAACAAAGACTTGATAACCAGAATCTATAGAGAACTCAAGTAAATCAACAATCAAAAAAAGAGCAAACAATTCCATCTATCCCTGAGCAAGAGACATGAACAGAAGCTTCTTCAAAGAAGACAGATGAATGGCAAAAAACACATGGAAAATGCTAATCATCATCGAAATGCAAATCAAAACCACCCTGAGATATCACCTAGCCCCAGTGACAATAGCCCACATCACAAAGTTCCAAAGCTGCAGAGGCTGAAGAGGATGTGGAGAAAAGGCAACACTTGTACAGTGTTGGCGGAATTGCAAACTAACACAAGAAGTGTGGAGAATCCTCAAGGAACTAGAAGTAGACCTTCCATTTGATCCTGCAATCCCATTACTAGGCATCTACCCATAAGAAAAAAAAAATCATTCTGCCATTTGCACCAGAATGCTTATTGCAACTCAATTCATAATTGTCAAGATTCATAATTATCAACCCATGAATGGATTAATAAACTGTGGTATATGTATACCATGTAATACTATTCAGCCATAAAAAGATGGAGACTTTACAGCTTTTGTATTGACCTGGATAGAGTTGGAGGACATTCTCCTTAGTAAAGTATCACAAGAATGGAAACACAAATATCCAACGTACTCAATATTAATATGCAACCAGTACAAGAACAAATACATGCCCACACATGAAAAAAACACAATTAAACTCAAGTGGGGAGGAGGACAGAAGAGGATGGGTATGCTCTCACCTAACAGACACGACTTAACAGTATGTGGCACATTCCCATGGATGAGCACAACTACAACTTGAACTTTACCTAACAAACATAAATGACGTAACCTAATTTTCTGTATCCTTATGTTAATCTGAACTTTAAGAAAAAGTCTTACAAGCATCTTAAAACTAGGTGGTCTTATAAGCTCCCTAGAAACATTTCCACATTACTAATTCTTATCATCTTTGAATTGACTTCAAATATAATCAAGGTTGAGTCATACATAGGACATTAAAAGTTATTCTCAAAAATATGTAGGTACAGAATATCCTTAATAAACTTGATTGGCTCAGTCTATTTTACCAAGCTTTTACTTCTTACTTGAATAACTGCCCATAAGTCAATTTTAATCTATATCAATCATCTCTCTGATATTTATAAAGATTTATACAACTCATGAAGGGAAAACAAATTCAAACTGTTACATTTAAAGCCAACTTGACTTTTAAGCTCATATACCACCCAGTTTTCATATGCATGGTTGAAAACAACAAGAAGTCATCACAGATAACTGTGTATATTGCTTGAGAAGCAAAATAATACAATATGAATAATTATTTCATATCCAATAGTATTAAACATAACAGTTCCTATTTTTGCACAATTAAAGTAAATCAACATGTCACCAGAGCTCCCTTTGTTAGCAAACTTGCTGAGAAGAATAGAATGCTGAGGAAAAAAATGGCTAGGATGGGGTCTGGAGAATTAAAGATGTTTTTCTGAACCCCAAGATGTAAGGCCAGCCACACTCATGTGACATGAGGACTATCAGACAACTCCTTGACCACAAATCTTGCTCTTGGCAATGATTGGTGAGCTGTTTGTAAAACAGCATGTTGAAAATGGCAAATTCAGATGAGGAATAGAAGTTAAGTTGCCATAAAAGACTGGCAGAGACTCAACACCTTAATTATCAGCATGTCTGTGATGAGAAACCTTCTGACACTAATAAAAGATAAAAGGTAAAAATATATAAAACACAGCACTGACTACAACTCCCTGTTAATTTTTGACCACTATCTGTCCTATTAACAGTGCTTCGTGATCTGGAGCAGACCCCTTTCTTTTGGCTCCTGAAAATTACTTCAGTAAGTTCCATCTTCAAACACGTTCAAGGATCGGTTTAACCGGGACCTTTTTATTTGATCGCTGCCAACAGGCGGTCCTACAGTCTTTTACGATGTCAGTGGGCTGCTTCCCAAACAGATCAAATTGAAGTTTAATGAAAACCTCCACCATTTACACGGAACTGAGAAGAGAACTGAGGTTTATTTTCTTCTGTGGTTTACACTGGAAACACCGAAACTTCCTAACCAAGGAGAAAAATGGAACTCATTCAACAAGAGAAGCCTTATATAATTCCTTTGCTAGGTATATACCCAGAAGACCAAAAATCACATTATAACAAAGACATCTGTACCAGAATGTTCATTGCATCCCAATTCATAATTGCTAAGTCATGGAAGAAACCTAAGTGCCCATCGATCCACAAATGGATTAATAAATTGTGGTACCATGGAATATTAAGCAGCCTTAAAGAAAGATGGAGACTTTACCTCTTTCATGTTTACATGGATGGAGCTGGAACATATTCTTCTTAGCAAAGTATCTCAAGAATGGAAGAAAAAGTATCCAATGTACTCAGCCCTACTATGAAACTAAACTATAACTTTCATATGAAGGCTATAACCCAATTATAGTACAAGAATATGGGGAAAGGGGAAAGGGAGGACAGGAGAGGGGGGAGAGTCTATGGAGGGAGGGTAATTGGTGGGATCAGAACCAACAATGCATCTTAGAAGGTTACATGTGAAACTTACTAAATGCAGAATATAAACGTCTTAACACAATAACTAAGAAAATGCCATGAAGACTATGTTAACCAGTTTGATGAAAATATGTCAGATTGGATATGAAACCAGCATGTTGCACTCCATGATTGCATTAATGTACACAGCTATGATTTAATAAAATATGTATATATATATATATATATAAGAATGTCTGAAACTAGATCAACAACTACAGGCCCACAGGAGAGAAAGACACAAATAAGTTCGAGAAGGAAAAAGTAAGTTCCTAAGTTCCCACCTATGGGGCACCATGTAGGGGTATATGGCACATTTCCTGGGTGAAGGACTCAAGTACAACTCAGACTTGGGAATTTATCTTATAAGTACAGGTAGAGTAACCTAATCATATGAACCCTCATATTAACCCAAATATATATTTAGTTTTTGTAAAGAACATTTTGAAAAGTTTATTTCACCAAGAACTAATCCTTTATTGGCCTTCAAATTTAAACTATTCTTTCATGTCTGTCTCATAAGAGAAAAATATGAAAACTATATTGCTTCTGTAGTGTAGGGTTAGAAAACCACCCTACATAAGCCACACAAAGGCAAGCCTTTAATGGGTTAAAATGGCTTTTGCTAATACAGAAGCAAGAAAGCTGGGCTCCCCCTGACGCGTACACACAGAGGCTGTTTTCTTGGAGGTAAAAGTCCATAAAAACAGTAAAGTATGCTTCTGTTAAGCCCAGGTGCTTAGGGGCTGACAACCCCACCCCTGGTGATACGGATCAGAGGATGACATATGTCTGTACATAATGTCTTGGGGCCTAAAGGTTTCTGCTCTGTAGAAAAACAAAGTCATAAATCCATTTTGGGTTAACTAAGTGTGAGCTTGAGGGGTTTCATTCACCAGTCTCCCCTGTAGCTCTTTATAATCTTTATTTAGAGCCTGTGTTCAAAAGATGACGCATGTCTAAGAAGAATGTAAAAACAGAAAGTATTGTGTTGATTTGTAGAGTGAATGCTTTTCC
>CAUYRH010024842.1:0-29218 GCA_963574655.1 Perodicticus potto | reverse complement strand
TTTTAGAATCTGGGCGTAACCAAGGCAAAGTGCCATTTCGGCGTAGTTCTGCTAGTTTGGCATTGAGCTTGTGTGCTAAGACAATGGTTAAAGGCATACACTCCTCAGTTTCATCAGTGGCATAGCCAAACATCAAACCCTAAAAAAGAAAAGTCACCAAATGTGATCAATTTTAGCTTTAGAACTTAGTATCAGAAACTATCAGAAGAGTGATGAAGATAGCATCTACGCTAAGATACCTGGTCTCCAGCACCAATGTCTTCCTCATTCCGGTTAAGGTGAACCCCTTGAGCAATATCTGGTGACTGTTGGTCCAAGGCTACCAGCACATTACAAGTCTTATAGTCAAACCCTTTGGAAGAATCATCATATCCAATGTGTTTAATGGCTTCCTGAACAACTTCTGGTAGTCAGCAGCAGCTCTGGATGTAATTTCCCCAGCAAGAAAGATCATTCCAGTCTTAGCAACAGTTTCACAAGCCACTTTAGCATCAGGGTCCTGCTGAAGGTGCGCATCTAGGACAGCATCACTGGTCTGGTCACAAATCTTACCTGGGTGGCCTTCACCCACCACCTCTGAGGTGAAGAGGATTGTGCCCTCCTTGATGAACACCTCGTGGAAGCCATTGAGCTGCCCATTCACGTTGGTGTCGGTAGTTAAAGTGGTCTTGAGGAGAAATAGCTGCATCAAGGTGGCGACCACGAAATGGGCAGGCTGAAGACTGTTCTACTCAAAGCGAGCAGTGCGGAGCGAATGAAGGTAAAGTTCTGACTTCAGTCTCCACCCTGCTCCCTCTGCTGCTTTCATCCAAACACTGTCATCTGTGTCATCTCCATGCAGAGATATTTCTGTGAACTCACTCATGTCCTTGTATGGGATCTGTGTTTAAACACTGTGGGTGTTCTCCGAGTATCTTAAGTTAGTATATTAAGATCAGTGATTCCCAAACCTAGATGGGTAAAAGCCTGCTGCATAGATTCCACCTTGGGAGCTGTGAAAAGTGCAGATTCTTGGGCGTCAGATCAAGATTCCAATTCAGAAGTTCTGGACAGGGTCCTGGAATTTCTTTTATTGTATTGTATTGTATTGTATTGAATTGTATTGATTTTCTTTATTTACTTACTTATTTTGGAGCCAGAGTCTCACTCTGTCACCCTGAGTAGAGTGCCTTCATGTCATAGCTCACAGCAACCTCAAACTCTTGGGCTCAAGGAATCCTCTTGCCTAGCCTCCCGAGGAGCTGAGACTAAGGTGCCACCATAACATCTGACTAATTTTTCTATTTTTTCGTAGAAACAGGGGTCTTACTCTCACTGAGGCTGGTCTTGAACTCCTGAGCTCAAGTGATTCACCCGCGTAGTCTCCCAAAGTGCTAGGATTACAGGTGTGAGCCACTGCATCTGGCTTGGAATTTATGTTGTTGTTATTTTCAAGCTCCCAAAATGACTGGAAGCAGAACTGGTCCGGTTTTTTTGGCAGTCCTTACAAGACAGGAGTATTGCCTCATGTCACTTTAGCTGGAGTACAGAGAAGGAAGATGTTCTTTAGGGTGGAATATTCTGGAGGGCCTTCTGAAAGAGGAGCCTTGAGAGCTGAGCAGTCATTTGACTGGTTAAGATCAGGAGGGGGTAGATGAACATTCCAGATTGACAGATAGCCTTCCGCAGACATGCAGGAGAGGCTTCAGTAGGAAGGAACAGTGAGGCAGGGAGTGGTGAGGAGGGGGTGGGGAGACCACAGAGGGACCAGGCTTGGGAACCCTGCAGGCAGGTGAAGGATGGACCCAGTCCAGCAATCACAGTTCACTGCCTGAACTGAACCTGCTCTGCCCTGCCTGGGGAGCGAGGTCTCCAGGTGACACTGTTTGACCCTTACTTCCTCCCTTCCTTTCTTCTTCCCTCCTTCCTTCCTTCCCTTCTCCCAGGAAGATCTCTGCTCCTGCACATCCTCTTTTCCTTGCTCAGGAGAGTCACTTATTTGTGGACAAGCAAATAAAATTAAAAAGGTACCAACAGAGTAGAGTTTTGGTCCTTTGTCCAGATTGCCCTGTATTACTTACCTTTCAAGGAAGGAGGACACATGTTGAGCTTGAGTTTTAAGTCTTTCAAGTTGTGGATTGTATCTGAAGATATGAGCCCTCGTAGCTTTAAAAATAGGTGTTGATTTTATCTTTATGGCCAGGGAAAGGAAAAATGCCCTCTTAATACTCTGTTTAAAGTATTTGTGTCCTGTGATAGCTCTGTGACTTTGGGCTAGTTCTTTAACTTCTGTGCCTCAGTTTCCTCATTTTTAAAACAAGATGCCTGTCACAGGATTGTTGGAGAAAGAGATACATTGCTTATCCCAGTACCAGGCACAGAGTGAGCCATATGGGAACCTGAGGCAAAAGAAGAAAATCAGTAATACTGATCTTTTATTTCAAGTTTTGATTTGTTTAGTATGTCTTTTGGGAATTAATTTTGATTTTTATTTAAGTACTTTATTAAAATGCTATTTATTATCTTGGTTAGAGTTTTTTTTAATGCTTATAAATTTTGTTCTGGAAGTGAGTACTTTGTTTACCTGACCCTAGTCCTGGCTCTGGAGGAAGCCTGGTACATATTAGCTACTTCTGTGGACATTATTTTAAAATATTTCCTAAGTGGTAATAAATGGCTTTAAAATTTTTAAAAAAAGGTATTTTAAGTAATTTGTGATTTTTATGGAAAGTTTAAAAATAAACATAAGTAGAAGGGAGAATAAAAGCCATTTGTTCCATATTTTAGACAGAACTACTATAACATTAAATTTCCTTTTGTTTTTTATATCTTATCTTGTATCCTAATATTCTCAGGCCTTAGAAAAATATTCCTGTCTATGTAATTACCCGGCTTAAGGTTCATTGTGGAACATAACTTCAAAGCATTGCAGCTATGTGAACACTGGGTAAGCTATTTAATTTGTAAGAGCACTGTTTTCTGTAAACAGTAGTACCTGATTATAGTGTTCCTTTGTAAGGGTTCAATTGAACTACATTAAATAAGAATGAATGTCAAGTGCGTGGGGGCTCCATAAATGTTTTCCTTGCTCATCTCTGCCAAAGTTACAAATAAAAAGGTAGGTATTGACTTCTAGCTTTAGGTCTTGGCAAATCTTAAATGGAAGTTCCTGAATGCTGTATGTAACATTGGGAGCTTCATTTATTTTATATTTAACCTGCTATTTTTGAAACCACAGCAAGGCTTTAAGACTTGGCTTTTCTTTGTGGAAGGGCCAGTGGAATATTCATATCCACTGGTGGTTTTCAGTGCTTGATTTAACATCTCACTGTCTCTTTTTTGCCATAGTTTTCTTGGAAGAGTTTTTCTTTCTTTCTTTGCAAGGAAAAAGATAAAGCCCATTGTTTTGCATGTATGATTTTTTAGGAAAAAATTTTTTTTGACAAATAATAATATTTATGGGATAAAATGTGTTATTTTGACACGTGTTTCCATTTGTAAAATGTAAACTAAGAACTAAAAGTCACTGCAGCTCTATCACCACTGTCACCATCACTGGCAGTTTTTAAGTTATGTGATATGTGCTTTCATTTGGCAATAAAGAGGAGGGAAGCTTTGACTGCCTTCCCCAACATTCATCCTCCCCACCTACTGTGCTTGGTGTCTCCAATGCTAGGTTGCCTTTATTTGTAGCATATCTGTGAAGAAATTCCTTTAGCTTACTTGCATATTTTACAAGCACTTGGGAAAGTTTGACCTCTTATTTCGGGTTGCCTAGGAAATAACAACCTGTGAGCCCTCTAAACTGGATGTGTTTTTGGCAGTCTCTTGAATTGACATAGGAAATCAATTACAATGAGCATGGAAGAAGTAGAAGGCCCTCCTTTAGGTAGCAGGATGAGGAGGGATACATTATCTGCTGCTATTATTTTATAGAAAGGATGTGACCTGTTTTTTAAAAGAGGGGACTTTCCAATTACTGTAAGGGAGCTGGTATTAACAGTACATGATCATTGTCTTCTAAATCAAGCTATTCGAAGCAGAAGTGCTAGGGGAAGCCCTGCAGTGCCCTTTGCAAGGTTTCCATAGGGTGGACTTTCCCCTTGTAGCCTGGGAATGTTTTCCTTTTGTAGAAGTAGGTGTCCAGAGTTGGCCTGGAGACCTATCCTCTCCCCTGCCCATGTTAGATAATTGATGGCCACTTGCACTGTTACACCTGGGAGTAACCAGAGCCACGTGACCCTTGCCAGCTCCATCCATCTCCATCATCTATAAATCAAGATAGTCCATTGGCTTTGCACCTTGTAATCATTGATGTAAATTGCTTTAAGTAAATTTAATGTATAGGTTATGGGTTCTACAAAATTAACACATTTGGATGGTGGTAATTGTTTTTCTCATTACAATGGTTTGAGAAGTGGGTGTGGAGAGAAGTGAAAGGAAGGACATTTGTCTTCCACTTGTACTCGAAATATCCATTTTATTTAGAATGAAAAACTTGAGTGCTATTTAAAAGATTTTTGGTCATTTTACTCACCAGGAATACCATCTCTGACCCTTAACTTCAACATTTGTGATATAGTGAGGACAGTTAGAAAATTCTAGCTCTTGTGAACTCCTGTGATGGATCATACCAAGGTGAGGCAGTTTCATTATTTCCTCTTGAAGCAAACGTTTATGGACTGCCAACTGCATACACAGTACTGTTGTAGGCACTGGGGACATGGCTGCACCCTCCTCTCCTAAGGCTCCGAGCTGACAAGGGGAGATAAAACACTGGCAGATAACCCCAAACAAGGCTGAGGTGTGTTCTGGTAACTCATACTTGGAGTTTAGTTTCCTGAAAAAAATCTCAGGCACATTATGTTTCTCTTGGCTTTGTTTGTAAGTTTCCATCTCTAAAATAAATTACTGACACTGCTGGCCAAATTGTCACTATCATGATCAAATTAAATTTATAATTTACAGAAAAACTACTATCTAGAGTTTATGAGGCTGAGGGAATCCTGACCTTTAGACAATTCATTCAAGTATGTGTTTTTTTGAGCACCTGCTATGTTTTAGGACCTAGGGATAGAGGAATTGAGCAGAATAGGCAAAATCACTGCCCTCAAAGAGCTGCTTTTTTTTTGGAGGCAGTGGGGGGTTAGAAAGATAAGAAAAACAGAATATAGAATGTCAGATCATGATAGATACAGGAGGGAGTGGGGCCATCTTTACTGAGACAAGCTTCTTGAACATTCTTTGGCTGCAGACAAAGCCTACTCTGCACATAAGGGACACATCTGTCACGAACATGACTCTTCCCATCTTCGTTTGCTCATCTGGATACTCGGAATTCTTTAGGGCCTGTGGGCTTTTCCCGGAGCCTCTTCACCATAGCAGGTGCTGTAGTTCTTGTCTGCTGGCCTCTCAGCTCTGCTCCTGCTCCGTAGGAAGGGAGAATCAGACAACTTTAGAAGTGTATGTTTCTTTTTAGTCTTACGTTTTCCTTTTGTGTGTAGTGTGTCAGTATGACTTTTAGATGTTTAACATTCCATCAGATGGTTTGTTTTTCTGTATCAATAAGGACAGTTCTAATAGTTAATATTACAGATAAAGAGAGCTGGAAAGATCTTTTGGTGTAAGCCCTTCATTTTACAGGTGAAGTTTGTGGGGCCCAGAGAGGGGAAGTGACTTTTCTAGTGTCACAAGACCATTGAGTAGTGTTATGGAGAGGCTAGAGCCCCCTAGTCTGGGCTTACTCTATATCATTACCTTTTAAGCCAGCCCCAGTCATTTATTTCTGACTAAAGAAGTAGTAAAAGTTTTTGAAGAAAGTTCGCAAAATGTAGAAGGCTTTAAAGAGAAAAGAATCACTTATACCAGCGGTCTAAGAATCCACATGCCAGAGGTGATCAGTAGTCAGGTTTTGTTTTCGTTCTGTGATTTCTCTTTTCAGTCTTGCGCTCTGTGCATGTGTGTGTGTTGATACTGTGAATATTTTTTTAATGTCCTTAAAAAGTTTGTAGAAAACAATTTTCATTGGTTATCTTGTTTACCCTGACTTGGAGAAGTAAATATCAGCCTTGAGTTATCCAAGGAGCATTAGGCTTCCTATGATCCAGTTGCTAACTTGACCATCTATCAGCAAATTAGTAGACATCGCACATGTTGACACTGTGGAGGGGCATCTAATGGTTTAGCTGAGCCTGGTGTTTAAATTGCTCATGTTGGGCAGCGCCTGTGGCTCAAAGGAGTAGGGCGCTGGCCCCATATGGCGGAGATGGCGGGTTCAAACCCAGCCCCGGCCAAAAACTGCAAAAAAAAATAAAAATAAAAATAAAAAATTAAATTGCTCATGTTATCCCTACTTAAAAGGAATCTGAACCTGCCCTTGTGAAGAGACCCATATCCCTAAACTGTGGGGGTTCTCCTGCTTGTCTCTTCTGACCTCAGTAGATTCGTTATTCTGTGAGTGGAGGCAATTCCTTTGGTCCCATTGCTGAGAACTCTCTGGGCCTTGTCTCAGAAAGGTCACAGGTGCACACAACTTCTTATACAATTTTAGAGGGTTTATGGACCACTTTCCCTCTAAATCAGTGGTTCTCAACCTTCCTAGTGCTGCGGCCCTTTAATTCAGATCCCATGGGTTGCGACCCACAGGTTGAGGACTGCTGCTCTAAATTCAGCCTTGGATTCCAGGCTAAGACATGGTAGGCTCCTAGGCAATAATGCAGATTATATTTCTGTGACTAATTGATTAAATAATGATAAAAATAATTGAGGTAGGCATCAGACTTGATAGCAGAATGTGTTGTTTTTAATATTGACTCTTCTACAGCCCTCAGAAGTTCTGGAGCAGAAACCCTCTCTCCTCTCCTGCTGCCGTAGGGCTCTTTGTGTCCTTTTGCCTGTCCTCTGCTGCATGATGCTTTCCTGCCCTGCTCCCTGAACCACAGGCCTGTAATGCTGTTCTCCTTTGGCTGCTTCTCATCCCTTCCAGCCACCGTATTTCTTTCTCAAAAGAACAGATCAGTGTCATGACATCTTTTCTTTTCTTTGGCCAGCAAGTGGACAGTAACACTATAGGTGGAAAATGTTTAGTTATTTGCTTCCTTTTGCAATTTTTAAAAATTTCTACTTAACTGTTTCTGTTTTCCCAGAACAAGAGAAAAGGAATGACCGTTTGGAGGAGAGATGTAAATACACACATGCATATGTAATGTATGTGTGTATTTTTCTTTTGCCTTTAAAGTTGCTATATTTTAAATGTCTTTTTGATATGCCAAAACTCCTAATAGAGTAAAAAATTTCCAGGTTGAGATAATTGATATTTATTCCTTGTACAGTTATTTGTCATATACTTATTAGCTATAGCAAATAATGTTTAAAAATCCATATAGATTTATTGCTAAAAACAAGTTTATTTGTACTTTTTAAAGGTTCAATTATACTGTTTATAAATATACCTTTGTCTCAAAAAATGTCTAACAAGTTCTGCAAAATAACATTTTTTTTTAAGCTGGGAGAAAGGAACATTTTAATTTTTAGTAAATTATATGTTGGGTTTTGATTTATGAGCAGGTGAAAACTTCTTTAATTCTCAGCTCTTAACAAAGGAAAATTTGCATTTTTTTTTTTGGCTGGGGCCGGGTTTGAACCCCCTACCTCCAGTATATGGGGCTAGTGCCCCACTCCCTGAGCCACAAGCACTGCCCAAAATTTGCATATTTTTATAAGCACTCATTTCACTTCGGATAAAGGTGACCAGTAGGACAAAACTGACATCAGCATTCAGTATAGCAAATACCTTGGCACTGCTTCCCATTCCTAAAACACTGGAGAATCAAAGGTGGTTAAGATACTGCCCCGTCCCTCAATGAGTTTATAATCTTACCAGAGATTTATTTGACAGGAATAAACTTAATAAAAGGTAGACTCTGAAAAGCTCCATTATAGAGGTACAAGTAGTGCCCAGATGGGTAACAAACAGAGGAGGGGGCTAGTTCATTCTGTCTGGGAGGATCATGGGAGGAGTCACTGGAAGGAGTGGTTTACACTGGGTCTTGGGCATGAGTTGGAGTCCCCCAGTGGGGAACCTCTTCTGCTTCCCAGTGGGGGATGGAATTTAGTCTGACAGTAGGAAGAGGAAGATGGGGCTCTTGGGGTCTAAAGCTAGCCTTCCTTAGAGTAAAAACTTGTCTGTAGAAAACTCCTTAATTTCCTGTGAAGTTTTCATGGTTTTGAATATCCAGCCTGTGTGATGAATTTGTATGTTTAGTAAAGTTGAGAACTAAAATCCATGTACAGAAACACTCATTCCATCTTGCTTCTGAAGTGTTCTTGCTTCCCCAGAGGTTTATTCTGTTTACTCCCTCTATTACAGTAAAAGTCTGTCCCCTGCATGTAGGTTATAGATGTGTTTGTTATTGTAAGGGTTAAATAAATGGTGTGTGAAGGAGTTTGAGGTTAGTAGGATAGATAGGAGGAGCCCAGGACATGTTTGTGGAGTCTGAATCCTGATGTCTGACATATACCTTGTTCATTGAAATGTTTAACTTGGCCACCGACTTCCTGTCCTCCTCCAATGGCATTTCCTCTAGTGGCTGCCCCAACCAGATGTCATCCTCACATCCTCAGTCTCATGAACCCTAGAGAGAAACCACATCCTATTCAGAGGTTTAGGATCTAACGCCGAATGCTGCACCATGTGATGCTTTTTGACTGGCAGGTTTTTGAAGTGTCCATCTGTCCTGCATGAGCAATGGAGAATACAAGCGTCTTAAAGGGCCTGAGGAGTGTTGTGGGGGGAGAGGTGACAGTGGTATCCCATTCTTCTAAGCTTCAGAATTCCCTTCTTTCCTAAGTTGGATCCACTTGAAGGTGGTGGACTTTGACAGCTGTCTTGCTCTCAGAATTGCTTTACTCAATCTGGGATTTAAGGGTAATGCTCAGAGATGGGGGTAGGGAACAGCTTTGTGATTTTTACTGTTTTTTTCTGTTAACATGTAGAATTTTTCTGTTAACATGTAGAGAATCTTGTCTAGTACCTAATCAGTCTCCATTTACATAAATCTCTCTGTGAAGAACTCTAAAGTCATTTTACTTGCTTTACAACTTGGTATATTTTCTCTTTTTTTATGATGGAAATTACGAAACTTGCTACCTGGAAACTCGGAACTGATTAGTGATTTTTTCTTTGATGACAAAACAAATATAAAATAATTGCTAAAAATTTTGAAAAAAGGAGAAAAACTTCAAAAGGGCCTGATTCATGATATGAACATTTGGGGTTCAAGGTGTAGTGGTCATAACCAAGCAGCAAAGAGGAGGGAGAATGGTTGGTTTTTTAAATTGCCGAAACATTTTGTAATTTTTGTAGCAACACATTGGTGGAAGTGCCCTTTTAGATTAGACAGCCAAAGTCCTGAATTTAAGGCTCAAGTTAATTTCTTCAGGTTGGAATAAAAACACAAAAACAATAGTTACCATTAAATGAACGCCTGCTTTGTGTTAGGCACTTAAGGCATTTACAGACCTTTTTACCTTTTCATTCAACTCCCTTAATGGGATTAAAGCCACATGCTGTTTTTATCTTTAATTGCTGACTGATGATCAGTGTTGTGCCTTTTAGCAGTTTGTAAACAGTTGGTTCAGCACAGTATTGCTGGTGAGGAGTGTGTGCACTGAATTCACATTGCCACTGTCCACTGTGCAACCTTCTGCACATATTTCACCTTTCTGGGCATTAGTTACCTCAAATGTGAAATGGGGGAAACATTGAGTAAGTTGTTATGAATATTAAATGCATTAGTATCTAGGCAGGGCCTGAACAGTTCTTGGGACAAGGAGAGTATTTACAGTATTTGCCAAATAAATAACCTCTTAAGTGTCTTTTTATTCCTTACAGAAAACTAAGGTATTTTGGCCCAATAAATAGGATAGTATTTCTCAAGTTAAAATCTAGAAATTCTGGTGGCTTAATGACAATGGGAATTTGAGGAAGAACTGGGCTGTTTAGAACTTCCTGAGCCACCTCAAAAAGGTTTTGGAGTTGTTGGTTATGCTGTACTTTACTGAGGCTCAGTTTGTATTTTGTGCTTGTGGCTTTATCCTTTCTTCCCTTGCTGATTTATAGGACATTTCTAAGTTTTGACTTATCTGTTATTTCAGTTCTTTATATATGTAACTGAGACGGTTTGAGTTTTTTTCCTATCTTCCTGTAACTTTACAAAGAAGGAATTTTAAAATTCATAGATGTTATTTTGGAACACAGATTTGATTGGAGAGCTTATATTACTCAGAAAGATTAGCCAGGGTTGAGAAATTGGGTCAGCGCATAAAAATGTTATTATAGAAGCCACTGATTTATTTTATGGGCTCATTGATTCTTTGTGATGGATTATATAATGAATATCCACCCTCAGAAGATTTCTGGTGTTTTAGTGACAGACTGAGTAGGATGCCATGTGGGTTCTGGGGTACATCTCAGCTCTTCCTCCACTTCCTCAGCTCTCCCCACCTCCGTTTCTTTGCCTGGAAAGTGGGAGACTTGTACCAATAGCTTGTGTAATAGTTTCTGTATTTCCTTGGGCACTGTACCTCTGTTACCTGTTGCTGTGTGTTAACTACTTTCATCATTTACTGACCGGTACTGCTGCCCTACCACTTCCTCTGTTATTCACTGTTACTAAATGCTTTCCGATGTCAAGGAAATAAGCAAAGTCACTAACTGGGAGAGGCCCTTCAGCATCCTGGGAAGGGCACAGTAATGTAATATTTAATCCCATCTTTAATGCTCATTTTTCATGGAACTTTTTTTTTTTTTTTTTTGAGACAGAGCCTCAAGCCGTCACCCTGGATAGAGTGCCGTGGCATCACAGCTCACATCAACCTCCAATTCCTGGGCTCAAGCGAGTCTCCTGCCTCTGCCTCCCAAGTAGCTGGGACTACAGGCGCCCGTCACAACGCCCGGCCATTTTTTGGTTGCAGCCGTCATTGTTATTTGGAGGGCCCGGGCTGGATTCGAACCCACCAGCTCAGGTGTATGTGGCTGGCGCCTTAGCCCGTTGAGCCACAGGCGCTGAGCCATTCATGGAACTTTTTAACAAATTCCTTAACACCAGTTTTAATTTTTTTCTAAGAGGTGATTTTTAAAAATTCAGATTATTCTACTGTTAATGTGAACAAGTAATAAAAATAACAGACTTTTGGGAAAAGATATTTTGGGTACTATCACCATGGAACACGGGTTAGTGACCCAGCTACTTTCATGTACCTTTGTGTCTCTGTCTTTATTGATTTTATTGATTTTATTAATTTATCATTTATGTCTTTTCATCTTGCCTTCCCAACTAGGTATAAAGTTCCTTGAAGGGAGAGATACTCTGCTTTGTGTTTTTACTATTGAGAAGGGACACAAAGGAAGGGGCCTCAGAGGAGATAGGAGGAAACCCTGGCCTGTTATACAAGAATTCTGGAGGGCCCATAGGAAAGCAGGTATAAGATAATCGAGGTACCAGTGACCGGCAATAATTCCCGGAGGCACAGAGAGGCCAATGAAAGAATTATAACCAATTTCAAAGTGAAGAGATAGGGTTTATACATACCTTCAGGCTTCGTGTCTTCTTCTCTGTCTCTCTCACCTTTTCTCCATCATGAGAAGGACCCGCTTCCAGCTCTCTTTGGAAGTGCTCTAAACTTTCTCTTTGTTCTTCTTAAGTAAAAATGTCTTTGTTACACTGAAACTTGTGTGGCTTACTTTTGCCTTCCATCCACACTGCCTTTGTTGTTCTAGTTTTATTCTCAGTTTCCATTCATTTTTGCTTTCAGTTATTGCCATGCCTCAGTTGAACTTTCTAGCTCAGCTGAGTAATCAAAAGGGCAAATAGGTTCAGGGAACTGGGAACCTCTGACACCCAACAACTGTGATCCTCTCAGTACCCAATACTGGGCATATGACCTTCTGGTACTCACATCCCTGTGCATGTATTTGAAATAATATTCTGTTTAATAAAAGACTTTGCCCTGATATATGGTATCCCATGAAAATATTAGATTACCTCATTTTTCTGGTATGAAATAGTACATAAATTAAGTTTGTGTCCTGTGGTCTGTCATGCAGGGAAAAGTCTTTGCACACCTGCATCCATGAGGTGCAGGCTATGGGAACACCCTTGCTTATTGCTTTTCCCTACTTTGATCATCAGCCAAGCATTTGATGTTCAGCCAAAACCCAAACGCAAGCATTCTGGAACCTTAAGAACTTCAGGACAACTGGAGGACCAAACTGTCTCTTAAGCTTTGTGAGATTTGGATTTGAGGTCATTATGAAGGAGTCTGACTGTGTCTGGTTTTCTTCTAAACACTGCACTGTTTTGATTTGGATTCGTTTGGCCCACGCTGCGGAACAGGCACAATGAGGCTGGTCTTTATCCGAGAGGTAGTACACTGTGTATTGTTTGGTTTGTTTTCCCTTGGCCAGCAAGCGGGAGCCTCCCATTCTCCGAGCAGTAAGTAGTAACACCCCTCCCTGGAGGCTGGCCTTTGCTTTCTGCCTGCCCGCCCCCTCCCCCCCCCGCAGGCTCTGTAGACCCAGCCAGGGGGCTGACCACTTGTGCTTGGAAGCCAGTTTCCTTTCCTTCCCTGGGCCAGTGGCATGTGTGTGCCCTGCACGGCCAGGGGCTCGCAGCTGTCCCAGTTACAGACTTGCTGACTTGCGTTTTGAGCCGAGAATGCAGGCTGATAAATACAGGACAAGTAGTAGAAGTTTTAAAAAGGAGCTGGTGATCGAGTCCCCCCTGCAATGCAAGGATGCATCTCAGGGTGAAGTGGAAGCAGAGAGCCCGTGCCCTGTGCTGGTAAGAGTGTGGCTGTGTCTTCCCCATACAATGTTGTTTCTGTGTGTGTGTGTACGGGATTGATACCTCTTGCCTCGGGTATTAAAACTTGCTGTTTTATCTCTTGTGAATCCTTCTGTCTCTTTCCCGTAGATTGGTTTTGGTTCCACTGTGATTCTTATTTGTGAGGAAAGAAATGTTGACATTTTGTGGGTGAACGTAGTTTCCAGGAGGCTTCTTTGTATAGAACAATCATGTATTGTTCTAAATTGTGTCCCACCTGGCTGCAGTGTTTCTAGATGTAAACCCAAGGAAGCTCATTTTAATTGCAACTATAGGGTTGAGATCGATGTACTTTGCAAACCTGTTCTACATTGTCTATGTTATTAAGAAAATGAGGCAGGTGCTGTTAGGGGGTTTAAGGAACGTAACAGTTGAACTTGCAGGAGGTTTGCCTTGAACAAAATAGAAAAAAACCTGAACTGTGAACCAACTCATAGAATCTAAAGTTTCTGTTCCTAACATTAGCTAAACTCTTGGCAGTTAGGAGAAAGCAAGTGCTTGAAGGACTTTGTACGGGAGGAATTTGAAAATGGTTGTGCTGAGTAGGTTGTGCTTCTCTCTTGGAATTTCCTTAGTACAATAAAGGCACATAAGTTTTAAGGCAAGCTGCAAAAAACCATCACCATGTGCTGCTGTAGAGGGGACAATTGAGCCTTTCAAATTATCTTTTAAAGGGATTGTTAAACTAATACTTAGTGATTTTATATGGTGAATTCTTTTAACCTAGAGGTTCAGTTGCTGTTACCATAAAGTGGTTATGCATGTACTTAATTTTCAATTAATGTCTCTAAGAGTGTGTGCTTATTAAACTGTCCTATTACAGATTTGATTTAAACAGAAATGCATTCCTCTGTGATATGTTAGACTGCCTTATATATTTTGTTGCCTTAATAATATATTACAAACCCTAAGCTGAGAAAGTCAGTAGAATATGATGGTCTTTTTCACTGAAGATTTTCATGTTAGAGATTTAGGTTTCTTTTTTCCTCCACTCTCTGCTGTATTGTTTGGAAATGTTATTTATTATCTTGGATTCTTTTCTGATAGTATAATAGCTCATTTATCTGTGGAGTTGCTTGAGTCTCTCACAGGCCATATAGATTTAACTGCTTAAAGCTCCCAGCTGATTTAACTTACCAATACTTGGAGGAAGTTGTGTGGTTTGAGTTCCCTTGTGAATATTCTGAAAAATCTTCTGTCAGTGATTCTCCAGATGTGTAGAAATATTTGTCTAGTGGACTGAATACACTGTAGACAGTTGCTGGTTGATTTTTTTTTTTTTTTTAATTACATAAGGGACTTCTTAAAAACTTCTCTTTCTAGTACTCAAGAAATTTGTTGTTCATATCCCTGTTATTTGTTTAGGTAAATCTCACTCCATTTGGTTCCACGGGGAGGCCTTTTCTCACTGCAGTTGATAAAGCTGTGCTGGCTGCATCCCCCACCTGTCAGGGTCCAGAGCTCTGGCTCTGTCCACCTAGAGAGGAGTAAGGGAGCGGTGAAGGCAGTGGAGATAGGAGAAGACTTGGCTCTTCTTCCAGCAGAGCAGCAAGATTAGAAAGAGCTCTTATCAAATAGAAGCAGCTCGGATGTTCAAGCAGGGCAGACCTCCTCACTGTGACTCATGTGGCAAAGGACAATTCAACAAACTGCAGGGAATACAACGATTTTTTATTTTAGAGACAGGGTTTTGCTCTGTCACCCAGGCTGGAGTGCAGGGCTCGATCATAGCTCACCGTAGCCCGGAACTCTGGGGTCATGCTATCTTATTGCCTCAGCATCCCAAGTAGCTGCAGAGATAGGCATGTGCCACCATGCCTGGCTGATTTTTTTTCTTTTCTTTTCTTTTCTTTTTTTTTACTTTTGGTAGAGACAGGATCTCACTAAGTTGCCCAAGTTGGCCTTGAACTTCTGGGCTCAGGTTATCCTCCCAAATGCTGGGATCACAGGCATGAGCCACCATGCCCAGCCATCAAGATGAGTTTTTATTTTTATGTTTTTTTATAACTGAAAATTTTAATGGAAAAAACTTGGATTTTATATATATTTTTTTAAATTAAATCATAGCTGTGTACATTAATGCAATCATGGGGTACAATGTACTGGTTTCTTAAAAAGCAGGCAGAGACAGTCATGAGATCTGTTCCTAGTAGTGATTGCTGTTCACTGTTACAATGTCAGTGGCCCACCGGCTTGGCAAGAACTCTCATGTCTGTCTATAATTTGAGTGAGTTATACTGAGGGACTTTTAAATATAGGTGATATAACTTATTTAGGAGGTAGCATTTTGAAATCAAGTTTTGCTGGTTTTAGTTATATACACAAAATATCACATGATTTAGAAAGGATAAAAAATGTGAATAGGGTAGAAGTGGGGTGGGGGGAAGTGCACCACTACTATTAATTTGGTTTATATATTTCTAGACTTTCTCCTGTGCCTGAAACAGCGTAACTTAGTATGAATGTGTATTTTAGGAAAATGTACTAGTACAGTCAATTTCTGTGTTACTTTTCTCCCAGAACATATCAGGAACATCTTCCTTTATCACAGTATGTGATTTTTGCCATAATTTTTAATGGCTGTATATGTCTGTACCACTATTTGGTGGTTATTCAATGTTTGTTTCATTGTTTAAAGTTAGTAACAGTGCTACAGTGAATATACTGTAAATACATCTTGAGGCACTTTGGCAAGTCAGAAGTACAATGTTCTGTAAACTTTCTATCAGAAGTTCCCTCTTCCCCTTATGTTCGGGGCCACAGTGAAGCTTTTCTTTAGCAGTGGCTGCTTGGGACAGTCAACGTTTCTAAGAGGAATGTGTGTTTGGACTTTATAAAGTTACAGAAGCTTCAGGGTTCAACTTACAGGCACCTCCATGGGTGTGGGTGGGTCTTGTCCCCTGCATTGTTACAGTAAATGGGGGAGGAAGCATATGGTGAAACTTCCCCCTTCCTATCCAGGCTTGCTGCCAAAGCCATTGAGAAGGGACTTGGGGGCTGGGACTGCCTACCAGGGGGAACATTCAGGATGTTCTTGATGTCTCCATAGTTAGCCTCCTCGCACTTGAGTATCTGCTTTTTACCTCCCCCCACCAACCTCTAAAGTAGTTCCTGGAAAGAATTTAATTGTTCAGAAGTTGAGAGGAAAAAAGTGTGGCTTTGAAGGCTGCTGGGGAGGTGCCTTTCATTGGGCTACTTCCATGAGGCTGGTAGGGACTACAGCACAGGTCTTATTTGGGGAATTTTGAAGATCAAAGGACATGAAGACAGAAGAGCTGAATGTTCACATATTAGGTGTACTCATGGGGTATTTTTTAAAAAGTATCTTTTCCAAGATGCCTTTAGAGTTTTTAATATTTTTCCAGGGTCTTCAAGTGATGAAAACTGAATGTGAGTTCTTATTTTAATGTTTGAAAAAGCATGATTACACTAGCCAAATAACTTTGTGAGATGTAATGTGTGTGCTCAATGCAGAAAGGAGTAGAAGGGCTTAGCTTTTGTTTGGACAGGTCATTATGTTACCTGGGAGCTCTTCTCTTCCCTGATGAGAAAGGGAAGGGAGACTAGAGAAGCTTTGCCATCTGAAGTTCCGTTTGTTCTACACATAGCAGACTGAGTAAATTAAGACACAAACTCTAAAGTGTAAGCATATGGGTAGTGATCATGTTGTAATGCCCTGTAAGACTTCAGATTCCTGTGATTGGGTTAATTAAATTTTGCTTAGACAGTATAATTAAATTATACTTTCTGCCCTTTATGTTTTTCTACATCTTCGTAGACAACTTTAGAGTAATTAATGATGAATATTACATTGGTGATATTTAATAAGTAGTTTCTTTGTTTTTAAAATATTGATGGTAAAGGAAAGATGTTCCTGTGAGCTTTATGTACTGACAGATTCCTCGGTGACAAAACCAGGAAATTTTCTGATTCAGAACCACAAGCCTTCACTACTGTTCTCTTTTTGCCCCCCCCCCAATTTGTTCATTCATTAGTTCATTCAACTCACATTTACAAGTACTGAGATTCTACGGAGTTACTACAGTGCACTGAAGTGAATGAGACCAATACCCCCCTCTGCCTAGGCAGCAAGGCCTGGGTAATGAAGAGGGTTCATTCCTCAGAAATGCTTTCACCTGATATTTTGCAGTGAGTGTGAATGTCACCCATTCGTTCCAAACACTTACACATACAACACTTAAATCATCAGAAGCTTCAAGTGGAACTGTGCTCTCGGAATTTTTAGCACCTAAGGTAGGCGGGCATAGCCCTGCTTTACACAACACAGGAAGAACCCCCACCCTGTTCGTGTGAATAGTTTTCATGATGAGGCTCCTGCTGTTGTACACTTATTTTGTAGGGTATATCCTTAGATAGGATGGGAGTAAATTTAATAACTGTACCAGGCCTAGAAAACAGCTTCCTCAAATTGTGTCACTACCTCATTGTAGTGTCATACTACTCTTGCCTTCTGGAGTTCTTACTTGTATAGATAACAACAATCCACACAGCTCTGGGGTGTTTCTTTTCTCATGTTCTGTCATCAGTGTGGGGGATGAATGGTCACTGCTCACTGTGTTTTTATTGAAAGATAATGCGAGGTGTCTTTTTCTTGTTGGTATAATAATAAGAACAGCAAATACTTAAATGTATGGGGCCTTTCTTTGTGCCATGAACTGTTTTATGCCTGTTCAATACATTGTTATTTCAGTGAATCCTCACAATTCTAGGTGGCAGGAATTGTTATTATTCTTCCTCCTTTACAGATGAGGAAACTGAGTACAGAGAGGTGAGGTAACTTACTCAAAGTCATACATTAAGTGGCAGCACCAGGATTGTAGTCTTCTGGTTAAGTTTTCTAAAATCCAGAACTGCACACATGTGTATAATTCATTCATGAATATGAACATATTCACTTGAGCTTGGTGTTGTCCCAGTTGTTGGGACAATCAAGATGAACAAGAAAGGAAATACACATTGCCCTTAAAAACTTAAAAATGATTAGTGAAAGGCCAAGTTATAAGTTAAGAGTTAGCGATGCAATAACACAGATAAAGAGAATGACAGTCGTACCTGCAGGAGTTGGAAATAAGAACTAAATAGAGTTGATATCAGGAGATAGTCTTGTCTTGGGTGTTAGATTTTATTATCTTCCTAGAAAGTTACACAGGAGCCTAGATTGGTGGAATATCTCAGTCTCTAGGGGCATATTGTTTTTCTGCCTAGATTATTTTTAAAAATTAGTTTACAGCATGATTCAAGAGAATCCTAAGATGTTTATTCCCTAATCAATAAAATGGGCACTCTGGTCCTTGTAGTGTTTAGAAGAGGCTGCCATGTGCCCAGGTGTGTGCTGCTGTTTGAAAGGCAGTGGCTAAATACAGTTCGGAAGAACACTGTCACAGGCATCTTTTGGCAATAGAATGGTTCAATAGCGAACACTTTTGGGGGCAGACACAATGGCTCACTCTTGTAACCCAGGAGCTTGGGAGGCTGAGGATCTCTTGAGGCCAGGAGTTCCAGGTTACAGTGAGCTATGATTGTGCTGCTGCACTCAAGCCTTAGTGGCAGAGCAAGACCTTGCTTTTTTTAAAAAAAACACTTGGGAGACTAGAAGCCTAAATCAGATCCCACATCTGCTTCTCCATCTCTGCAAGTTGTCACTGCCACCATCCCCTCATCCTCTGGGGCCCCAGGCTTCTTATCTGTAAAATGAGCACACAGTAAATAGCCTTCTGGAACTCTTGCTCTGTATGTCAGCCTTAGTTCTTTGATCTCAGAATAACCTTTGAAAGAGTCAGATTTAGGACTGTGGAGTTTCAGTTTGGTGTTTTTAAGTGTAGTTTCTGTAAAATTGGTTGGGTTTTGGGTTGTTGGAGCTGCAAAATGGGATCAGTGACTGGGTCAGCCACCTGTAAGTGAATAAAAGTGGCAGCATAATTTGGAGTCAGCCAGGCACACTGAAAGGAGTTACAGGAAGACATAGCTTGAGCCTTCAGATAGCTCATGACTGTGAGGATAATTTTAGAACCAAGACGCTTTGGAAATTATAGTTTTTCCAGAGGTTTGAAATACCCTGTAATGTGATATAGCTAGTGCTAAGTTTCTCTTAGAATGATATTTTGAAGCTTTGGAAATTTTCAGTGCTCCCTTTCCTGACAAGTATACCTGCCACTTACCAGTGGGTCTGCCAAGTTCCTGGGGAAAAGCCAGCCTTATAATTCTGTTTTGAGATCTCCATAACACATTGAATTTTCACTGCCGTGGGAAAGGTAGCAGTGAGTTGTGCAAAGAGCCCAGCGCTCACTTTCCAGAGACTCACTTGACATTTGTAAGCCAACTCCAGGTTGTGTATCAGATGGAGTTTGTCACAGTGGCTCCTCTTCAGACCCCTGTCCCTGTAGGTTCTTTGGGTTACCTGATTAACTCGCCATATCCAGTCTTAGCTGTGCTCCCTCCTAACAGGCCACTTTTCATAAAACAGAGAGGGTTGTTAATTTTCTTCTTAAAGCCCTCCTCTGACTCTTCCTTTGCAGGGAAGGCAAAGCATGCCTCGTTGATTGGCAGAGGCTGGCCCTGAACTTGCTTGCTGGAAGCATCTCCTGCAGCTTCCACAGTGTGTTCTGATCAGGTTCTGCTGTTTCCAGGAGTGTGCCAGCACGGGGTAAAAGGATGAAAGTCCCATTTATCCTTCCCTGCTGGCTTCTTTAGGAAACCTTTTAAAACCTTCTCCCCACATTTCCCAGTGGACTGTGTGCTCCTGTATCCCAGCATGGCATGGTTATTCCAGGGTGTCATTAGGCACCTTATTGTAGCTCAGGTTTCTACTCCAGTGTCCCTCACTAATGGGCCCAGCAGGGAACAACCTGCCTGGATGATTTGCTTTCTCTGTATCTCATCTCTGACTTAGTATCAACATTTTTCCTTCCTTCCTCTCTCTCTCTCTCTCTCTCTCTCTTTCTCTCTTCCTTCTCGGCGTGGTCCTGGTGACTCTCTGGGGGCAAAGAATGGATGCAGAAAAAGGCCTCCAGTAGATACTAGATCTGAGGATTATTCTCTTCCCTTCCACATTCAGTGGTTTAGCCACCAATATTCTAATGTGTTGAATTCCCAAAAAGTAAAAAGAGATGGAACTTGAGGAACTTGTTTAACTTATATGGTGTGGGTGTTGTGCCCCGAATTCTCCTGTTATTTTGATTCAGTGAAACTGTTCATTAACATTTTATGGGAACACTTGAGGAGAGAAGCACAAACACAGGTTCCCAGAGACAAAGCCACCACTATTTCCCTTAGCCAGCACCCCTTTCTGGTATCAGTGGGGGGTAGCTTTTTTCTGGCAAGCTGTACCTGAAATCTTAATGTCATCTTTGATGGTCTAGCACACTTGGAAAAATCTTGTAACCTTATCACAGCAGCTTCCCAGTAATTTGATTATATCTGGAAGAGGTGGTGGAGATCCACAAGATACAGGTCAAAGAAGATAGCTGTTCACAGGGGAGAAAGAGTACAGGAAGGTGGGCGTGTTAGACACACTGAAGAATCACCTGCTTTACACAACCAACACTAGACTTGTTTTGTCTCCCATGTGGCAGTTTTTCCAAAAGTTTTGTCTGTCCATGTAAAAATTTTAGGAAATGGAATGTCCTCTGTTTTGCCATGACGTTTTAAAATTACTTTATGTTTTAAAACTTTATACTGTGTATGAAGGTGCAGTCTGACAGAGATAAAATGTGAGCCCTATATGTAAGTTTAAATTTTCTAGTAGCCAAGTTAAAATAAAAAGAAACAGATGTAATTACTTTTAATGTAAGTTTAACCCAATATTTAAAAAATATTACCATTGCAATATGTAATCCTTATTTAAAAAATCTAAGTATTTTATATTTTTAATTCATACTAAGTCACTGACATTTTGGTGTCTATTTTATGCTCACAGCACATCCCAGTTTAAGAACAGTCACATTTTAAGTGCTTAACAGTCACACATAGCTAGTAGCTACTGCATAAACAGTACAGGTCCATCAACTTACACTTTCTTTAGCCTAAAAGCCTCACACTGGAAAGCCATCATTTTGGGGGTGAGTCATTGGATGAAGTACATTTGTGACTCCACAGGGAGGAAAAATGCATAATTTAAGCATCCTTATAAGCTTGAGTTTTCGTTATAGAGATCATGCCTTAAAATATTTGATGGTAATGTAAATTACGTACTACCTGATGGCATTAATACGTGTCCAAGCACTCACACCTGGTTCTTTGGGAGGATTTAGTATTTTAGAGTATGATTTATATTTATTTATTATTCTTTTTGGACAGACTCTTCCTGGATAGAGCACATGGCATCAGCCTAGCTCACAGCAACCTCAAATTCCTGGGCTCACGTGATCCTTCTGCTTCAGCCTCCTGAGTAGCTGGGAGTACAGGTGCCGCTACAATATCTAGCTGATTTTTCTATTTTTAGTAGAGAAGGGGTCTCACTCTTTCAAATCAGGTTGGCCTCAAACTCCTGACTGAGCTCAAGGGATCCCCCCCACTCTGGCCTCCAAGAGTGCTACTCAGCATGGAGTAAGATTTTTAATATTTTTGAGGTAGAAAACAGTATCATTCAGGAACAGACTCTGGTTTTTATCTCTGCCATGGTGAGTATGTGAAACCTGGGCAGCTCTGTGCCTGGTAAATCTCAGAGCGGAAAGCCTTAGATGTCTGTCCTCACTGGAAGTATGGAGACTGAGGCCCTCCAGTGTGGAGCAGTGTTAGGCATTTCCCACGTAAGGAGGAATGGAGGCATTGGCGAGGCACTTCTGGTTCTGGAAATCTGAAATTCCATCATGCTTATTGTTCGTGTGTGATGGGGAAGGTCCTGGCCTTGGGGACAGGAGCCCCAGGGATCAACATGGTCTGGGGTGAATTTGCATTTTTAAAGTGCCAGGTGGCCCTGCTGCTGGTGGCCTAGGACTGAACTTTGAGAACTGCTGGACTGGTATAGTGAGCCTTCATGTACCTGTCATCACCTCTAACAATAGTAAACATTTTGGGGATCAGGATTTAAATTCTAACTCCTAGCATCTGCCCTTAACTGGTCTCTGTGCTGCCGTTCTGGAGATGAAGTCTGTAAAAACATTCCATCCCCAGTATCTTAAAATAAGTAGCTTAAAGTCAGTTGTTCTGAAATCTGACTAAATCTGGCTTTTAGAGCCTTTTAGCTTAATTACTTAACCTCTTCATTTTAGAGTTCCAGAAATAGCTTTTGTTGACCTAGGAGAATTAAGAATTTCAGGCCACAGTGCTAAAGGGGGAAAAAGTATTGGCTGGAAAAGAGTCTGTAGTATAGATTTAGGGTAGAATGTTTTACACACCTACCATGGTGCATCTTTTTCTTTTTTGATTTCATTATTTCTTCTCACATGTGAAAAAATGGCAGGCAGAATTAGAAGCTAAGACTAGTGTGTGTAAGAGACATATGCTGGGCCCCCCTCCACTCCCTGTCTGGCTTTTTTAAATTCATACTAAGTCACTTACACTCCTCCTGGCCCTGCTTTGCCCCTGCCCTATGTCAGGATAGAAAGAAGACACTTTAAGCACTGTATTTGAAAGGGAGCTGTTGCCATTCCACTTGGCCTTCTCCTCATGTGACTACGGGTGCAGGGTGTGGAGTATGTCCCCTAAATTCCTGTCTTGTCTTCCTCTCCTCATTAACATTCTCAGCAGCATCCCTACTGAGCACAGCTGATGAAATGCATGAGCAGTTTTGTGGGTTTCAGTTATTAATAATTGACATTATTATTACTATATTACTACCTAAATTTCTATCATTCTGTTCCTCTTACACATTTTCTAGATGCTAGTGATTTGATAGTTTTTTGCAGTGTTTAATTCTGTTCATTTTAGTAACAGGATGATAATTTTGGAAAGCCACAGTTGTTTATATAAATGACAGATACAAAACCCAGACTCTTCTTCCTTGCATCACATTGATTGCTTTTGAGCGTCCAAGCTTTATTTATATGGATAAGCCTTATTAAATAAAATCTTTATTCAGTGATAAGTTCTCTAATTTGAGTGCTTTTTAAAGTGCTGTATAAAAAGGGAATTCAATATTTTATTAGTGTTTATAATATAAAAAACTGAATTCACAAGTGTGTCATTGTTTGTGTTAGTCTGTTCTGAAGATGACACCACATTGAAGTGTGAGTTACATTTAGATGTCTTGAGAGTCTGGTACTCTTTATGGATTCTTCTAAACAGTCTTATCTAAATCATTAACTATGTGATTTAATGCCCAGGTTGGAGCTTATTTCTGAATTTAAGTTTGGATAAGCTTCTCTTCTGCTGTCAGTGTTTATATTACTTCTGCATGTTGTTGCTAAAAGTGCAAAATTAAAACAGGCATCATTTTAGTAGGACTGAGATAGGAGCCTGGGCCAGTGCTCAGGGGAGTCCTCCTGGCACCCCGAGCATCCCTTCACTCCTCGGCTCCCGTGTCTGTGAAATGAGAGGACTAGACCAGATAATCTCAGTTTCTCATGTTTGCACAAGCTCGTAGCAAGTGCCCAGTAGAAGCTTGTGAGCTGCATCACTGAATTTCCTGCGTCTTTTTAACACATCAACTGCTATGCAAGTTGTATTTAGCGTACACTAATTTTGAATCTGGGGCCTCATGAAGCATATATAACTCACACATCTCTTGACCTAAGGAAACACCATGGCCCCAAAGGAAAAAAAATTTTTTTTCTAGTGCAGCAGTCAATGTGTTAAAAAACATGCTTCCAAACAGCTTCTAGGTCATTGTCTCTATTTACACTAGTGAGCAGTCTGCAGACAACCTGTGTTACTGCATGCGTATGGGATTGTATCTTGTTTATCGTTGTCTCCTAGTTTTCATGTTCTGAGTTATGGACAGAGAGCATGTATGTGACTTGGTGACAGGAGGCCACCTTCCTCCAGCTGGAGGGTGGTGTGAGGCCTCGCTGTGTACCTCTCACTCCTGTGCTCCTCCTCCTGTTTGCTGGCTGCCTGAGGGCCCACCTCGTCTTTCCCACAGGCTGTAGTCCAGGGGTGGCTTTGGGACACGTGAGCACCCCAGGTGAGCTAATTATTGGTACCCTCTCAAATGAATACTATTCCAGTACTTGTCTACATTTTAGAGGAGGGACTCAGGGCTACAGGGATGGTGGTGGGGGAGGGACCCCTTGCGAAGAGCTGAAAGATCCTGAAACTTCATTAGTTTCACGATAAATCCTCCCTGAGGATGGTGAGTTCTAGAAGCAGCCAATAGTTCAGAATAGTCAGATCAGAGTTACATAAAGAGGCTGCAGGGCCGAGTCCCCAGGGTGCTTCAGCACCACTGGAAATCCAAGGTGATAGGGAAAACTATGCTTATGAGAACACCTTTCTGAAAGGAGATCCTATGTGGCTGCCACCTAAGGTGGGCAGAGGTGAGCTGTAGGCCTCTCAAATGGATATGCTGACTCCACTGTCCACCTTTCAGAGGAATAAGGGCTGTTTGGTTGACCAGCCAGCACTGTTCAGTCATGTCCATTTGGGAGGCCTACAGCTCACCTCTGCCTACCTTAGGTGGCAGCCATATAGGATCTCCTTTCAGAAAGGTGTTCTCATAAGCGTAGTTTTCCCCATCACCTTGGATTTCTAGTGGTGCTGAAGCACACCAGGGACTTAGCCTTGAATCTTTCTTTATGTAACTCTGATCCAACGATTCTGAACTATTGGCTGCTTCTAGAACTCACCATCCTCAAAGAGGATTTATCGTGAAACTAATGAAGTTTTAGGATCCCTTTCAAGGCCCTGGATGGGATTCCAGTAATTTTATATCCTTTTTTTCTTGTTTTGAGACAGGATCTCACTCTGTCACCCAGGCTGCAGTGCAGTGGCAATCACAGCTCACTGTAGCTTCAAAGCAAACAATCCTCCTGGTCAGCCTCCCAAGTAGCTGGGACTACAGGCACATGTCACCACACCTGGCTGATTTTTTTTTTTTCCTGGTAGAGACAGGATCTCAACAGTGTTGCCCTGGCTGGTCTCAAGCTCTTGGTCTTAACTCATCCTCCTGCCTTGGCCTCTCGTAACGCTGGGATTACAGGCATGAGCTCATATTTTTTGGTTGTGCAAGTTAAGTTTCAGGCCCTACAAAATCTCATTCCATCGTGAGCATGGTCCCTGGTGACTCTTTTCTCTGTAGGGGATCCTCAATCCACCCTGAATCCTGCTGACTTCTTCATCTTTTAGACTGAGCTCCAGCTTTTAAGAAATACCCGACATTTGTCAGATTCCTTCATTCATCCAACACGTAGTCATGGGGACCCGTATGATGCCAGGTGATGTCCTAGGTGCCAGAGAAAGCAGTGCATAGAACTGGAATGTCTTTGCCCTCGTGGAGCTTAGAATCTAGCTTGGCAGAGGTTAGATTTGTTATAGTGGATCAGATGCCACCGCTGGGTGCCCCACTGCTGCCATTCATTGTGCTCTGATTGTTCATACACCTGTCTTCCCTCTGAGCGTGAGCTTTCTGGACCAGAGACTGTGTCTTTTTTAATCTTGGTATCCCAAAGACCTGGCACAGTAGATGGGGACTGGTTCAGTAAGTATCTGTGGAGAGAAGGAACACAAACTACATTGTTCATGAAGGAGGGAGGGAGCTGTTAATTTCCTGTGCCCATTCTACTTACAGGAAAATGGGATCCTTCCTGCATATTTTACAATTTCAGAAAGTTCTTGGTGGGAGTGTGTAGCAAGGGTCATATGGAAGACAGCAGTGCAGGAAGGTTTGTGTAACCCACTCTCGTTAGCACGTGGTCTCAGAAGCCCCTTCCTCCTTAATTGCATGCTGCTACACTCCCATCCCCAGTGACAGTGCTAGTGTCCTTTAGGCAACACTGAGAAGCACCTTAAAAATAAACTAGGTTTTTTGCAGGGTTTTATCTCCATCTATCAAGTAGCTTTCCTAGCCATGCAGATAAATCAAGGAAGTCCTAAATTTTTTATAGGCAGAAACGATGAATTTCTCATTTCTTAAAATAGAATGCTCCAAGAATTGCCATTTCCTCAGTTTGCTATTTCAAGAAATAGCATTCAGGATTTCAGCTTGTTTTAACGTTTAGTCACCAGCGACAAGGGCAAGAAATGACTAGAAAGTTCACCATGATGTCTGGAGAAAGAGCAATGAAATTTCTCTTTGCTCTTTTGAGGTTAGCTCATCCGACGGTTTTCTAGGCTTTGTGCATATTTGGCTCAAACTGAACTCATTTTGTGGGCTAACACTCTCCAGGTCTGTTGGATTCCAGAGGAATCTTATTTTCCTGGCTCTGAGAAGATTCCCTGCTTCTGATTGCCTTTTGATCTGGAATTTCAATTTGCATGATGTTGGGCTGGCAGACCAAAGCAGCAAACGCTGAGGTGGGGGGTAAGGGGATCTCAGAAGGCCTAACACAGAGGTTAGTGGGGAGGGCACTGACGATCCCCTTGTACTCCTTAGCACCGTGACTGCTGTGGGGAGTGTGATAGCTGTAGGTTCTTTGTGCTGCCAGTTGCCAGGCTCAGTGGGTGGGAAGTGATGGACATCCCTGTTAGTGGCTGACCTGTGCCTGTGTTATTCCTTGGAATAAGGAGTTCTTTCTTCCTAGTCATTCTGATCATAGGGCCCTCGCCCCAGACCATTCCGTTATGAAACTGTCGGTCCCAGCCTCCCAGACTTCCTAGCTGAGCTTGCCTTCCTCTTTTCCCTGGGTAAGTGCCACATAACCTCCTGTGAGCAGCATCTCCTTTCTCTCCTCTTCCTGATCCGAGATCCTGCTGCTGTTAGGGGCTGCCCCCGTGGAGTGGGTCAGAAGGGCTCCTGTAGACACCTGGTATGCATGGAAGAACCCGACTGCGGTCTTTCCCAGTCCTCCCTGACACACCACAGCAATACTCATTGGTTCTTTGTTTTTCTCTCTTTGCTCCTGTCTATGCTTTGTTGTCTGTTTTTCTTGTGTTCCTGGAGGGTCACTGAAAGTTTTGGTAAACAGATTGGTAAAATTTTAAAAACCTATTATGCAAACAACATATGTAATAATATTAATAATGTCTGCATCTATTATGTGCTTACAGTTTGCTCTTTTATATTTGGTAGCTCAGTTGAGCTCACTTGCATGTTGACTCAGCTTCCCTGACCATTGTCCTGTCCTGCCGTCCACGTGGCCCACATTTGTGTGGTGTACATGGCCCTAGTAGGCAGGTCTTTTGAGAGACAAATTATTACAAGGAAAATAATTCAAAATTTGAAAAACATAATCGGGCATGAAAGTGAGTATTTATTTACAATTTGAAAAGAAATCACAACAAATTACAAATTTTAAAAAGCAAACCCAAGCCATAAACACCAGAAATCCAGGGAAACACCACATTTTTGTCAGCAAACCTCTTGACACAGCTCTGTAATACCCTGCACTTTTTGGCATCATATTCCTTTATCACCTGATCATGATTTCTTGTCATTTTTTAAATCACAAAAACTAATCATTCAGTCTTTCTCTTGACATGATTAGTCAAAAATTTGTATTTTATTATTGAGAGTTCAGAAAAGTTTCTTCTAGTTTCACAATATCAGGTAACATCATAGGAATTTTTAAGATTGGAAAAACTTCTATTAAATTTCTTCCGTATAATTTTAGGGCATTCTTAGTTTGTGTAGTGACTAATCTTATATGTCCCCAAATAATTCTGGGACTATTCGCCTTGAACAGTGTCTGTATTGCTTTGTGGCCTCTTGTCCTGCACATCTGTGTCATGACATTGGGGACATTGGTTGGACACTGTGGACATGTTCCTGGAAGTCTTCCTAAGCCAAGATGCCCAGTGACAATTGAGGTGTCCGTGACTCACCTAGATAGGGGCTGTGCAGGCAAGGGCTGTAAGTTCTAGGAGTCTCATAGTAACTGTGTCAGAGTCCAGGGCTGGATGCTGGTGGGGCACAGGGATAGCAAGACCCATCCCTGCCCAAGGCATCCATATTGGGAAGGAAATGAGTGTTCACATGTCACTGTAACCCAAGGCCTGCTGCTGAGGACACAGCAGCAGGGGAAGGAAAGGCTCCCTCTTAGTAGGTTGAGGGTGGTGGCGCTTCAGTTATATGGCAAAGAACTGTAGGCCCCAGGGCTAGAGCAGCTCTGCCCTAATTTTTTTGTGCCGTATTTGCTTTGTGCATGAGGTTTGTTTTAGAGGAAGGATTCAGCTGCTGCTGGCTTGAGCATCTGTCCCAATATGGGGACTTCAGGGCCACCTGAAGAATTCTCAGTCCTCCTTCACAGGCTTGAAGTCTCTCACTGAGTTCATTGTGTGTAAGCCTGTCTCTTCCCCTACCCCAGGGCTTCATAAACTCAGTTTCACCCAGGCCATTCCCTGGGGAATTATAACTACCCCCCCCCCCCACCTCACCAAACCATGTATATAATTATAGAAAGCAATGTGGATGTACGTTTGCAGGGGGAGAAGACCCAGGTCCTTAAAGGTGTCTGTCACCTTTAGGAGGTTAGAATGCTCAGCACTGGATATGCTTGTTCCTCTCTGAATTTAAAAATTCCAGCACAGTTCCTGGGCATCATTATTGACTATGGGGTTTTCAGAACCCCCTGAGAACTTACTCAAACACAGGTATCTGGTCCCGGCTCTTAGAGTTTCTGATTGGGCTCTGGGCTAGGACCTTGGAATTTACAATTATAACCAGTTCCCAGGTGATGCCAAATTGCCTGTTCCTAGAATAGACTCTTAGAACCACTGAGGAGTGAGCCAGCACCTGCCACACTTAGGGAAACACAGCACATAGGGTGCTCATGGCCTTGGAGCAGTTCCATTCCCCACTGTGTTTCATTTGGGTCATTCTGGCTTTCTTGTAAAGGTAGAAAATTAAGAACTTCACCCTGGGAGCTCTGTTACTAGGGAAGCATTGAACTTCCTGTGCAGCTTTAAAACCAAGGCCATGCACTAAGTCTGTGCCAAGCCTTCTCTGTACCAGGAGTAGGGACTGGCAGTTTGGTATTTAGTCATTTTGCAGTTAGTGTTCCTGCCACAGGTCATGCTGCAGGCAATCAGTTCTCTATCCTAGAGGGCTGTCCCCACCCCCAGCACCTGGAAGAGCTTAGTGGAGTTGAAGAACAGTGAACAGCTGAAACCACTGAATCATCAGTTTTAAGAGGAGTGGAAAATATGTGATTATACTCTTTTTTTTTTTTTTTTTTTTTTGAGACAGAGCCTCAAGCTGTCACCCTGGATAGAGTGCTGTGGCATCACAGCTCACAGCAACCTCCAATTCCTGGGCTCAAGCGAGTTTCCTGCCTCTGCCTCCCAAGTAGCTGGGACTACAG
>CAUYRH010024841.1:0-13420 GCA_963574655.1 Perodicticus potto | reverse complement strand
CCCTCCACCCATCCTTCCCCCTCCCCTCCCCTCCCTTGCACTAAATATCTTCTTGTCTCAACATTTCCATGCATGCACCAGCTACTTATTTATTTAGCATAGACACTCCCATACCAACAGAAAAGAGGAATATTCTTTTATTTCCTAAATAATGGGCTATATTGTCAATAGATTGAAATATTGTCTTTACCTTATTTTAATAGAAACTGAAAATCTGGGGTTTCCCACTTGATTTCTTACTTGTTTCACCATATCTTGAATAAGCTCTGGCTTGTTTATTAAGCAAGCCCCATAACCTTCTGCCATTGCCCACCTTTATAAAGCAAACATAAGAACAAATGACTTATAAATAGCTGGAAGAGAAGATAAAATTGTAAAAGCATTGAAATGTAACTGCATCTGTCTGTTTCTCTGGTGATCTAGAATGCAAGCAGATTTAAAAAATTCGTAGATCTGGGCGACGCCTGTGGCTCATTGAGTAGGGCGCCGGCCCCATATATCGAAGGTGGCAGGTTCAAACCTGGCCTCAGCTAAACTGCAAAACAGAAAAATAGCCGGCGTTGGGGTGGGTGCCTGTAGTCCCAGCTACTTGGGAGGCTAAGGCAAGAGAATCACCTAGGCCCAGGAGTTGGAGGTTGCTGTGAGCTGTGTGATGCCACGACACTCTACCAAGGGTGATAAAGTGAGACTCTGTCTCTACAAACAAACAAAAAAAAAAATAAAGTAAAAAATTCGTAGATCCAACATTTCTAAGTGGATCAATATGAGATTAGTAAAACATTTTCCCAGATCAAAAAGTACTCAGGGGAAATGGTTTTCACTGGGAAGTGAGAATATTAAATTAAAATTCATTCAACCAAAACAGATTTAAGTATTTGTAATTAATTGTAATTACTTTAGATTTTTTAAATTCCATATTTGATGTTTATTGTGTATAACAAGGGGTTTTAGTAGTGTCAAAGAGTAGAAAGATATTTTTGGCTTACAGCATTCCAACACCAAAAAACAGCTTATTTAACTTGCTTAATGAGTATACAAATATGTCTAATCTGATTTGGATTATGCTGTACTTAAAACCTTGATTTTATTCTTTGGACACATTTTGAATTATTGAGAGATAACCTAGTATACAGTGCCAGTATGGTAGAGATATTATTGTTCAATTAAGTATATCCTATCAACATCCAGTTACTTAAATCCAACCAAATATCTGGTATAGAAAGAAAAGGTCATTATAAAAAGGTACTTTTGTAAGGGATTTTTAACTAGAAGAAAATGTGGAACTCTCCCAAATTACAGTATCAGTTTTTAGAGCGAGTATATCTGAGATGGCAGTAAAAATACATTTTAGGGACTGCCATAAACTTTACATTTTCACGTAACTACTTATGGATGAGGTTCAAGGCAGGTTCACACAAAAATTCTAGTGGTGAGGGGAGACCAAACACTTCTCAAATGTCTATATATTATTTTAGCTATCAGAGAAGACCTCTGAAATTATATTCCTAATTTATACTTCCTGATATTTTTCCTTCCTTCTTGTTTGAGCCCAGGTGCTTTAATACTATATTCCTTACTTTATAATGTTTGAAAAACTAGAAAGATATTTTACCATGTTCACATAGTTTTTTTCCTAATCTTTTTGAAAAGTCTTCCAACTTCTTTGAGCTTTACCTCTGAGGACAACCACAGTTAATGTCTATTCCATTTGCATAAGGACAGACTATACGAGCAGCATCAGATAAAAGACTTGCATCATTAGCAGCAAACTGGACAATCAGTGGGCAATCACCTATAAAATGAATAGCTCAACATTAAAAGTCACAGGAAAAAACCCCATAAATACACAATACCAAACTGTCATGTTTGTAGAGGATAAAATATCTATTTTTAGTCTAAGAAGCATCTGTTCAAATAAGATGAATTAAATTGACATTAAAGAAATGTTAATATTTTAAAGTAAAAGCTTAGACAGTACAAAATTCAGTAAAATGAAAAGTATTCTAACATTCTTGGCAAACTAATTCACCCCCTTTCCAAAGGTGAGAATTAGTTTATAATATCCCAGAAAAATTTTACTTACATCTGTAAAATTTAAAAAAATGTGAGTGGTCTACATATATCATTATGCCTACTGCTCCTTTTTTACCTGATGTAGCTGGGAGATGTACTCAGACCTATTTTCTTCTTTTTAGTGGGATATTCCACAGTACCGATGGACCACACAGTGTTTCTAGACCATTTATTTGTGGTTCTTGCAATCACAATGAGGATACAATGATGATACTCTTGCATACATGCTTTTGAAAGTATATTCATAGGGTAAATTCTTGGGAATGGAAATGCTGAATAGGTATTTAACATGTAACATTGTGACAGATATTACAAAATTATCTTGTAAGAGTTTACAATATAAATACATATCAATATAGAGGAAAATTCTTGTTTCTTCACAACTTTTCCTGTGGCATATATCCAACATTTGTATATTTTTATTTGTGAGCTCTCCTCACATCTTTGCATTTTCCTATGTGTAACTTTCTATTATTTTCTTTTTTTATTTGCAATATTTTTATAAAACAAAGAAATTAGCCCTGCTATCATATGTGTTACAAATTTTCCTACCCGGTTTTTCAAGTATATATGTGCTTTTACATACAGACATGTTTAAATTTAAATATTGCCAAATACATTGGAACCTTCTTAGGTTTTAAAGTACATCTTTCTTATTTTGGGGTTAGTGGCATAAACACAAGTTAGGTGTATTTTAACATTTCCGAAGTTCTTTTGAGGACCATCTTTGTGAGATTCACCAGTTATTTATCAAAATGCAGGCTCTAGGCATCATACTAGCTGTACTGATTCAATACTTTTATGGCAATCCACTGATTTACAGGAGTCTAGTGGTATAAGAGAATTTGGTGTTTTCTTTATGGAGATCTAGAGTTCTTTCCCTTTTGTAAGTTAAGAGTTACAGGATTTCAATTTAATAAACATTTATTGGCCTAATATATTTTCAACACTGTGCTAGATGCTGAGGATACAAATCAAGCTATTTCTATAGCTCTAGCCCTGAAGGAGCCCAGAATCTAGTGGGAGAAATAGGCATATAAAGAGGAAATTATTAACAGAGTAGGATTTATTGTTAAGTAAGAGCCTATGCCCAAGAGAGAAAACATAAGTGGAGGGTGATCAAAAAAGATTCCTTGGTCACAAACTTTGCGAGCTGGGTTGAAAAATGTAACTGCTGTTTGCTAAAGAAAGAGGGATCTGGAGATAGGCATAACTGGGAAGAATATTCTAGATAGGGAAGTGTGAGACAACAGGGCATGTTCAGGCACTTAAAATAATTTAGTATTTTTGAAGAATAAAGTCAGTGGGCTGTGAGAAGCTGATGACAGATTAAGGCTGCAGGAGATACATTTGGAGGCTGAATCATGAAAGACTTTTTATATTATCTAAGGTACTGGAATTGTCATCTTTCAGGCAGTGGTTCTCAACCTTTAACAAGCTCAGAATTACCTGGAGGGCTTTTCAAAACACAGATTGCTGGACTATACACCCAGAATTTCTGATTTAGTAGGTCTGGGATAGAGCCTGGGAATTTCTGTTTCTAACAAATTTCTAGATCAACTTGATATTTTGCTGGTCTGGGGATTATACTCTGAGAACTATTATTTTAGGTAATAAGAGATCCAAGGATTTTAAGCAGGGGAGGCACATGATGCAATTTACATTTCAGATAGGTCACTTTGGACTATATGGAGGATAGTTTGGAGTGGGACAAGACTACAGACAATGGGACCCCAGTGAGAGGATGGGCTTCTTAAGAAAGGTGGACCTTATATTTGATATATCATAGATAGTTTAAAAGGCATTCAGTAAAAACATATTTTTAAAAGTTAGAAGATTTAATACAAGATCTCTAGATAAGATAGTTGAGTTCATAAAAATAATTTTAAAAATAAAAAAAAATATTTCATGAAGTCAAACTATGGGTTTCACATACCTTGGTTTGTGGTAAATTCACTGTCTCTGGCTTTTATAGATTTGACAAAATCAGCGGCAACTATCATTGGTGTATAACACAGGTCACAACTGTATTTTCTTACTAGTGTTCTAAAAGCCAACCTGCGAGTATATAAAACCTGAATTATGCATTTAGAAAACACCATAATCATATGTAACTTCAAATTTAACTTAATTGATCATTAAATATTTATTTGGGAAAGTTCTGCCTTTGGTAAGATGAAGTAGGCTTACTTTTCCCTATTCTTCCTGCTACATATAATTAAAAACCCTGTGCATAAAAACCCTAGAGAAAAGTGTGGGAAAACTTTTTCTTTTTGTGACAGAGTCTTACTCTGTTGCCTTGGGTAGAGAGCTGTGGTGTCATAGTTCACAGCAACCTCAAACTTCTGGTTTTTTGAGTAACCCTCTTGTCTCAGTCTCCCGAGTAGCTGGACTACAGGTGCCTGCCACAACACCCAGCTAATGTTTCTATTTTTTAGTAGGGATAGGACCTTGCTCTTGCTCTGGCTGGTCTCGAATTCCTGAGCTCCATCCACCTGCCTCGACCTCCCAGAGAACTAGGAGTGAGCCACCAACCTTGGCCAGAAAAATTCTTAATGATACCGGCCTTGGGAAACGATTCATGAAGAAGATCCCATTGGCAACTACAACAACAACAAAGTTAAATAAATGGGACCTGATCAAGTTAAAAAGCTTCTGCACAGCGAAGGACACAATCAATAAAGCAAATAGACAACCTTCAGAATGTGAGATGTTTGCATGTTATGAATCAGACAAAGGGCTAATGACCAGAATATATGAAGAACTCAACTGAAGCAACAAAAAGAGCAAACAACCCCTTCCCCAAGAAGACAGATGAATGAACTGATGAACACAAACACATGAACAAATGTTCATCATCTCTCATCACCAGAGAAATGAAAATCAAAACTACTTTGAGATACTACCCGACACCAGTGAGAACAGCCCCCATCACAAGGTTCCAAAGTTGCAGATGTTGGAGTGGGTGCAGAGAGAGAGGGTACACTTATGCGCTGTTGGGATTGCAAACTAGTATGGCCTTTTTGGAAAGAAGTATGGAGCCTATGAATCCTCAAAGAACTAAAAGTAAATCTTCCATTTGATCCTGCCATCCCATTACTAGGTATGTACTCAGAAGAAAAAAAGTCATTTTACTTTAAGGACATTTGTATTTGAATGTTTATAGCAGCTCAATTCACAATTGCAAAGATATCGAAACAATCCAAGTGCCCATCAACCGATCAATGGATTGATAAACTGTAGTATATGTATATCATGGAATATTGTTCAGCCATTAAAAAAAAAAAAAATGGAGACTTTACATCTTTTGTAAATACCTGGATGGATTTGGAGAAGATTCTCCTAAGTACCTCAAGAACAGAAAAGCAAGCATCCCATGTACTCAGTACTACAGGCCCACATGAGAGAAAAACATAATTAAATTCAAGGAGAGAAGGGAGGAGGGGGCTTGGCAAGTTCCCACCTATCCTGTACAATGTTGGGGTATATGGCATACCTCCCGAGATATAGTTCAGTCCTACACTCAACTATATCTCGGACTTTACCTTACAAACTCAGATAACATCACCTAATCATATGTACCTTCATATTAATGCGAAATTAAAAAAAAACCAAGTAAACCCTGGACATTACATATAGATCAAACATAAGAAAAATCTGAAAGGCAGAGAAGAGAGATCAGTCAGGCTAATGACCTCAAGACCTAAGGAATGATAGAGTGGCGAGTTTTTTGAATTTTCTTTCAGTCTCAAATATCCCAGACTTAAATCTGTCATGGGATTAGCTTTAAAAAAAAATCCTAGATTTACAGTTGAAGAAGCTAAGCTGGCCACCTGGAAATGCCAATGGGTACAGACAAAATGACCCCAACAAAAATATGCTCTAACCAAAGGATGAATAAAAAGGCAACCTAAGAAGACAGAAAACTTTAAAATAACAGTTGTATTCCAGCCAAACAATGTAGAAAAAGCTATGGTCTGTCTTCTACCAAGTCCAGTCAGAGTCCTAGACTTCTACCCTCCCGAGTCTGTAACAAGGTGCTCCAACACTCCATTCTGGTGGTGTCCAAGAAAACCAGGGAGGGGTATAGTACTTGTCATCCTTGCTGGCCACTGAGTGCCCACCCCTGCCCCCCAGTATTATCAGTGGAGACTACATGGGGAGCCTGGACTTCCACCCTTACTCAGCAGTACTGAAGCACCCCTCTTCCTCCTTGCTGGCATTGGTTTCAGAGGAGGGCTAGTGGAGAATCACGGCTTTCATTGTTACCCAGCTTTATGAGGCTACTTCCATGCTGGGGAGCTAGAACTCTCAATCCTGCCAAGCAGCAATGAGGAGCTCCCTGTGACCTATATGTCAAAGACGGCAAAATGGTGACTTCTACCTGAAAGTAGAAAGGTGGAAAGTGGCATCACCTCCTCTACCTTTCCTTGCTGGAACTGTGTCAGAAAAAACCAGTTGAAACATAAGGTTTAATATTCAAAATCAACTGATATAATTTACTGTATCATATACTAATAGGCTAAAGGAAAAAAATCTCAGATCATATCAACACAGAAAAAGCATGACTAAATACACTCATTTATAACAAAATTCTATAGAACACTTTCCCACCTAAAAAAGAATAAGGCAAGGATGTCTGCTCTCACCACTCTTATTCGACATAACGTACTAAAACTTCTAGACAGTGATACAGTACATGAAAAACAAAAGGCATATGATCAAAAATAAATAAAACCATCCCTATCTATGTGTCATGTCTGTCCACACACGGTGGGAAGACTGATTAAGCAACTGTTTAAGACCAGCCCAGGCAACATAGCAAGATTCTCATCTCTTTTAAAAAGAAAAACAAAACTATAATAATATTTTTAGAAAGAAAAATTAGGAGCAAATATTCAGCATCTAGACCTACACAAAAGGCTCTTAATTCTTGATACCAAGTGCACAATTTACAAAAAGAAAAAATTGCTAAATTGGCCTTTATCAAAATGAAAAACATTGTACAAAAGAAGATGAAAAGATGAGCTACATATTGGGAGAAAATATTTGCAAACTACCTATCTGACAAAGGAGTAGTATGTAGAATATATGAAGAACTGTCAATATTTATTAGTAAAGAAGAGAACAAATAACCTGATTTAAAAATGGGCAAAATAAGGCCGGGTGAGGTGGCTCACGCATGTAATCTTAGCACTCTGGGAGGCTGAGGTGGATGGATTGCTTGAGTTCATGAGTTCCAGACTATCCTGAGCAAGAGCGAGACCCCCATCTCTAAAAAAACAGCTGTTTTTTTTCTACTACTGTGGTAGGCGCTTGCAGTCCTAGCCACTAGGGAGGTTGAGGCAAAAGAATCACTTGAGCCCAAGAGTTTGAGGTTGCTATGAGCTATGATGCCACAGCACTCTACTGAGGATGGCAAAGTGAGACTGTTTAAAAAAAAAGAGGAAAGTACTTGAACAAGTATTTCTACAAAGAAAATCTACAAACAGCAAATAAGCACACCAAAAGATGCTTAAGATTGCTAATTATAAAGGAAATGTAAACCAAAATCACAATTAGAGACCACTTACTGTCTTGGTGCCCATCGCTCAGTGGTTAGGATGCCAGGCACATGCACCGAGGCAGGCAAGTTGGAACCTGGCCCAGACCTGCTAACAACGACAACTGCAACAACGACAACAAAAATAGCCGGGTGTTGTGGGAGCTGCCTATAATCCCAGCTAGTTGGGAGGCTGAGGCAAAAGAATCACTTAAGCCCAAGAGTTAGAGGTTGCTGTGAGCTATGACGCCACCAACTCTACCCAGGGGGACATAGTGAGACTGTCTCAAGACCACTTCATACCCATTAGGAAGGATATGATAAAAAAAGTTTCCAGAAAATAACAAGTCTTTACAAGGATGTGGAGAAATTAAACTACTTGTGCAATGCTGGTGGAAAGGTAAAATGGTATAGCTGCTATGTAAAATAGTATGATAATTCCTAAAAAAATTAAACATAGAATTACCATATGATTCAGCAGTTCCATTTTGTATATGTAGCCAAAAGGAACTGAAAGCAGGATCTCAAAGAGATATTTCTACACTCCTGTTCATAGCAGCATTATTTGCAATAGGTAAAAGGTGGAAGCAACCCACAGTGTCCATCAATGGATGAATAGATAAACAAAATGTACTATACATGGAGTATTATTCAGCTTTAAAAAGGAAGGACAGAAGCCAGGTGCAGTGGCTCATGCTTGTAATTCTAACACTCTGGGAGGTGGAGGTGGGTGGATTGCTTGAGTTCAGGAGTTCCAGACCAGCCTCTGCAAGAGGGAGATCCCATCTCTACTAAAAATAGGAGAAAACAAAACAAAACAAAACTAGCCAGGCATTGTGGTGGGTGCCTGTAGTCCCAGCTATTCAGGAGGCTGAGGCAAGAGAATCGCCTAAGCCCAGGAGCTGGAGGTTGCTGTGAGCTGTGTGATGCCATGGCACTCTACCGAGGGCGATAAAGTGAGACTCTGCCTCTACAAAAAAAAAAAAGTGAGACTGTCTCTAAAAGTGAGCAAGAATGAGGAGACACTTTGGTGACAATGTAAAGTGGTACTACCACTCTGGAAAAATTAATCAAATTTTAATGAAAACTAAACACATAACAACCAAAGGACCCATCACTTGCTCCTGAGCATTTGTCCTAAGGCTTACACGAAAATCCATACACAAATGTTTATATCTTCTTAATATCCATTGTATCTTTTTTTTTTTTTTTTGAGACAGAGCCTCAAGCTGACACCCTGTATAGAGTGCCGTGGCATCACAGCTCACAGCAACCTCCAATTCCTGGGCTCAAGCGAGTCTCCTGCCTCTGCCTCCCAAGTAGCTGGGACCACAGGCGCCTGCCACAACGCCCAGCCATTTTTTGGTTGCAGCCGTCATTGTTGTTTGGTGGGCCCGGGCTGGATTCGAACCCGCTGGCTCAGGTGTACGTGGCTGGCACCTTAGCCCGTTGAGCCACAGGTGCCGGGCCAGAATTGTGTTATTCTTATTAACTTCTTTTTTTTGAGACAGAGCCTCAAGCTGTCACCCTGGATAGAGTGCTGTGGCATCACAGCTCACAGCAACCTCCAATTCCTGAGCTCAAGCGAGTCTCTTGCCTCCGTCTCCCAAGTAGCTGGGACGACAGGCGCCCGCCTAAACTTCCCGGCCAGTTTTTGGTTGCAGCTGTCATCATTGCTTGGCAGGCCCGGGCTGGATTTGAACCCGCCAGCTCAGGTGTACACGGCTGGCGCCTTAGCCCGTTGAGCCACAGGCGCCGAGCCCTTTTTTTTTTTTTTTTGAGACAGAGCCTCAAGCTGTCACCATGGATGGAGTGCTGTGGCATCACAGCTCACAGCAACTTCCAATTCCTGGGCTCAAGCGAGTCTCCTGCCTCCTCCTCCCAAGTAGTTGGGACTACAGGCGCCCGCCACAACGCCCGGCCATTTTTTGGTTGCAGCCGTCATTGTTGTTTGGCGGGCCCGACGTGGATTCGAACCCGCCAGCTCAGGTGTATGTGGCTGGCGCCTTAGCCCGTTGAGCCACAGGCGCCGAGCCCCTTCTTTTTTTTTTTTTTTTTTTTTTTTTTTTTGAAAGATGCTCCAGCTGTTGCCCTGGGTAGAATGCCGTGGCGTCACAGTTCACAGCAACCTCAAATTCTTGGGCTTAAGCGATTCTCTTGCCTAAGCCTCCCAAGTAGCTGGGACTCTAGGCGCCTGCCACAACACCTGGTTTTTTTTTGTCGTCGTCGTCGTCGTTTTACTGGTCCAGGCCGGGCAAACCTGCCAGCCTCAGTGAATGTGGCCGGTGCCCTACCCACTCAGCTACAGGCACCGCCCTTATTTTCTTCTTATGCTCTGGTCACTCCTTTGTGAGCTCCTCCTCTGAAATTTCTCTTAAATCTGACAGTTTAATGGGCTCAATTCCAGGCCCTTTCTTTCCATTTTACACTTTGTTTCTTCATGACCTTTTCCACTCTGGAGACTCAGGTTGCCATCTTTACACTGAAAGCACATAACTCTATATCTCTAGCTCAGATATCACTGCTGCATCCAGGTAAGCACACATTCACAATCTCCACACAAACTCACCATATCCAAAAGTTACCTGCTGCTTCACCAAGTTGTTTAAGCAAGGCCTTGGAAGTAATTCTTAATTCTTCCCTTTCTCTTATCTTTTGTATTCTAATCAATCACCAATGGATAACTTATTCTGTAGGCCTGTGATATACTTTCAGTTTGGAGATTTTTCTTTTTCATTTTCCTGGGGATTCCCTTTACCTCTCAGTTATGTTGGACCTCTTGTTTCTTGGCTTCATCGTCTTCTGTTATGGTTTACTCCTTCATTTTGGTGGACCATATCTTGCAGTATCTTCCTGAGAAAAGGGTTCATCAAAGTAATTTTTAGAGGCTCTTATATCTGATAATGTTTTTATTCTTTTTTGGGGGGGGCAGTTTTTTGTTTTTTTTTTTTTTTGGCCGGAGCTGGGTTTGAACCCGCCACCACCAGTATATGGGTCCAGCACCCTACTCCTTTGAGTCACAGGTGCCGCCCTTTTTTTTTTGAGACAGAATCTCAAGCTGTTGCCCTGGGTAGAGTGCTGTGGCGTCACAGCTCACAGCAACCTCAAACTCTTGGGCTTAAGTGATTCTCTTGTCTCAGCCTCCCAAGCAGCTGGGACTAATAGGCGCCTGCCACAACACCCGGCTATTTTTTGTTTGTAGTTGTCATTGTTGTTTGGCAGGCCCGGGCTGGATTCGAACCTGCCAACTCCAGTGTATGTAGCTGGTGCCCTAGCCGCTTGAGCTACAGGGCACTGAGCCTGAAAATGTTTTTATTCTAACCCAGTATTTTATTGAGAACATAGACAGGTATGGAATTCTAGGCTGGAAATAATTTCCCCCCAGAATTTTGAGGCATTGCTTCATTATTTTTCAGCTTATAGAGTTGCTTCTGATATTTGCAGTGCCATTCTAAAGTTTGATCCTTTGTCTGAAACCTGTTTCTTTTTTCTTTAGAAGCTTATAGGATCTTTTGACCTCGGTATTCTGAAATTTTATGATGTGCCATGATGTGGGCATATTTTAATTCACTGTTAAGCACTGGTGGGCCTTTTTTTCCTTAACTTAAAAAGAAATTGTGGGGAGGCTTCCCAATTGGATTCCCCTCCTCCACTGCCTGAGTTTCTGTTCCCCCTTTTCTGTTCGACCTCTTCTGCTTATCAATCTTTCTGTCAATAAACTCTATCCTGTCACTTTAAAAAATTGTGAAATATAATACATACAAAGAAAAAATACATATTCCATAAATCCATAAACATAAAGTTTAATGAAATTATACCATAGAACTGCCACTCATAAAAGAAACAGCACATGGCTCAGCGCCTGTGGCTCAACAGGCTAAGGCGCTAGCCATGTACACCTGAGCTGGCGGGTTCGAATCCAGGCCTGGCCCGCCAAACAACAATGATGGTTGCAACCAAAAAACGGCCGGGCATTGGGGTGGGCACCTGTAGTCTCAGCTACTTGGGAGACGGAGGCAAGAGACTCGCTTGAGCCCAGGAATTGGAGATTGCTGTGAGCTGTGATGCCACAGTACTCTATCCAGGGTGACAGCTTGAGGCTCTGTCTCAAAAAAGAAAAGAAACAGCACATTCAGTGGGTATTTGCAATCTAAGTTCTCCAATTTTCTCCAATTACATCTTTGATAATTTCCTCCCCTACCCTGTTTCCTCTGTTCTCTCTGTTTGGTATTTTTATTAGTCAAATGTTGGGCCTCCTGGACTGATCCTCTGATTTTCTTTATCTTTTCTATTTTCAGTTTCTGTGTCTTCTTGCTTTGCTTTCTGAGAAATTTTCTCAACTATATAGCTTTGTTTTGAGACAAGGTCTCAAGCTGTTGCCCTGGGTAGAGTGCTGTGGCATCATAGCTCACAGCAACTTCCAACTCTTGAGCTCAACATATCCTCTTGCCTCAGTTTTTCTATTTTTAGTAGAGACAGGGTCTCACTTTTGCTCAGGCTGGTCTTGAACCTGTGAGCTCAAGCAGTCCACCCGCCTTTGCCTCCCAGAGTACTAGGATTACAGGCATGAGCCACCCGCGCCTGGCCCTCAATTTTATATATATATATTTTTTAACATTTATTTATTTATTTATTTATTTATTGAGATAGAACCTCAAGCTGTCACCCTGGGTAGAGTGCGGTGGTATCACAGCTCACAGCAACCTCCAACTCCTGGGCTCAAGCGAGTCTCCTGCCTCTGCCTCCCAAGTAGCTGGGACTACAGGCGCCCACCACAACGCCTGGCTATTTTTTGGTTGCAGCCATCATTGTTGTTTGGTGGGCCTGGGCTGGATTCAAACTCGCCAGTTCAGGTGTATGTGGCTGACACTTTAGCCACTTGAGCCACAGGCGCCGAGCCAATTTTATAGTTTTTGCAATCCTATTTTGATAGCATAATATTTTCACTTTTGCTATCATATTTTGAATTTCAAAGTATCGTATCTGAATATTCTTTTCTTTTCTTTTTTTTTTAGACAGAGTCTCACTATGTCACCCTCAGTAGAGTGCTGTGGTGTTACAGCTCACAGCAATCTCCAACTCTTGGGCTTAAGCAATTGTTTTGTCTTAGCCTCCCAAGTAGATGGGACTATAGGAGCCCACCACAACGCCTGGCTATTTTTTGTTGCAGTTGTCATTGTTGTTTAGCTGGCCTGGGCTGAGTTCTAACCCACCAGCCTCGGTGTATGTGGCCAGTGCCCTAACCACTGAGTTATGGGCGCCGAGCCTGAGTATTCTTTTCTAATGAAGCATCTTGCTATCATTTCATTATGTAATCTCATCTCATCCCTTTCAGAATATAAATACTGGTTTTTCTTCTTTCCTCCAAGTTGTTTTCTGATCTTTCATTTTGGTCTCTATCATTCATTTTAGAGGCTTTCTTTAAATATGTGGTGAAGCTTGACTGCTCATATTTAAGATCTTGGTTACTAAGAACTTGCCTGGAAACCGTTTGCTACTGTGAACTTTACTATAGAGTGTTTGGTCAGCTGTTTCCTTGGGAAGCCTTCGATATTTGTTATCTTTTTTTTTTTTGAGAGAAGTGTTTTACTACGTTGCCCTCGGTAGAGTGCTGTGGCATCACAGCTCACAGCAACCTCAAACTCTTGGGCTTAAGTGATTCTCTTAACTCAGCCTCCCAAGTAGCTGAGACTACAGGCGCCCACTGCAATGCCTGACAATTTTTTGTTGTAGTTGTCATTGTTTACAATGACAGGTTTGGGCCAGGGTTGAACCCGCCAGCTCTAGTATATAGCTGGCACCCTA
>CAUYRH010024840.1:0-38267 GCA_963574655.1 Perodicticus potto | reverse complement strand
AGGCATAACCTGCAAATATTTTCTCCCATTCTGAGGGCTGTCTGCTTACTATACTTACTGTGTTCGTTTTTTTTTTTTTGAGACAGAGACTCAAGCTGTCACCCTGGATAGAGTGATGTGGCATCACAGCTCACAGCAACCTCCAATTCCTGGGCTCAAGTGAGTCTCCTGCCCCAGCCTCCCAAGTGGCTTGGACTACAGGTGCCCGCCACAACGCCTGGCCATTTTTTGGTTGCAGCCGTCATTGTTGTTTGGCGGGCCAGGCTGGATTCGAACCTGCCAGCTCAGGTGTACGTGGCTGGCACCTCAGCCCGTTGAGCCACAGGCGCCGAGCCACTTACTGTGTTCTTGGCCGTGCCAGGAGCTTTTTAGTTTCATCAGGTGAGAAACCCCTTTTATTACTGTACTTATCATTTGTTCTTCTCCAATTAGATTTTCCTTCAAGCAAAAACCTGATGACATCTTGATTTTGTACTTTAAGCCTTTAGAATTGTGAAAAAATAAGTTTCTATTGGTTAAGCCACCCACTTGTGGCAGTCTGTTACAGCAGCCCTAGCAAAAAGGCATCCCTTTTATTTTTTTAATTATTCATTCCTCTTGAAAGATGAGACAATGGGGAAGAAAAAAAGGAGAAAAAGAGAGGAGAGAAAATGAGAAGAAGGTGGAAAAAGAGGAGGAAAGGAAAAAACAGGAAAGAGGAGAAGGCCAAAGAGGAGAAGAAAGAAATAAAAAGGAAAACAGGAGAAAACATGATGAGATTAGGCCCGGCACGGTGGCTCACGCCTGTAATCCTAGCACTCTGAGAGGCTGAGGTGGGTGGATTGCTTGAGCTTTCAAGTTCAAGACCAGCCTGAGCAAGAGTGAGACCCCCATCTCTACTAAAAACAGAAAAAAAACTAGCTGGGTGTTGTGGTGCACATCTGTAGTCCCAGTTACTTGGGAGGCTGATACAAGAGGATTGCTTGAGTTCAAGAGTTTGAGGTTGTTGTGAGCTATGATACCATGACGCTCAACCAAGGGTGACTGAGTGAGACTCCATCTCAAAAAAAAAAAAGGAAAGAAAACATGATGGGATGATGCCTAGAAGGAATGAGGAGAAATACTCTGCATAGGAAAAGATTGGAAATATCTAGAAAAGAGTGGTGACCGAGATAAACATCGGAAGTGAACCTCCAGGAAAAAAAGGGAATATGCTCAGAACCTGTGAAAAACACTGTACTTGCATTAACTTGTACAATCCTAACAAAAATCTTATAAAAGCTATTATCATTGGCCCTATTAGTATTATTTTATAAATGAGGAAACTGGGGCTTATTGAAATTAAATAGTTTTTCTTCTAATGTTGAATGTACTATCTAGGCAAAAGAGAGGTGAGTTTTGAGCCCAATCTGTTGGAGTCTACAGCTGATGCTTCTAAACTCTTCTGTTAATGGAGCCAAACTCTTAGAAAAGAATTGTGGTTCTCACATTTTCAATCTCAAGCCCTTTCCTTTAACGTCTATATAATTGGCAGAATTCAATCCAGAAATTATTCCTTCACTACGTGAATGGAAATAGAGATGACACTTTTGCTTGATAAAGAATCTAATGGGAGTAGAAATATTAAGAGATAGAGTAATACAAGAATATTGAAGACAGACAAGAAAGAATGACATAATTTCCCTGCATTGTGGTGATTGCACCTTGCTGGTGAGAACAGTGGAATGAGTTGCCATTTTAGCTTAGCTCCATAAATATTTTTGTTTTATTTTTAAAAACATTACTTCATATCTTTGATGTCATATTTAGGTGTAGAAACAAATACTGATTAAGCCAGCCTTGAAGTTGCTATAGAGACCTTACATTTAAGCAATGCATTAACATCACTATTACTTTAGTTTTAAAATATTTTACCTTTTGTTTTGGAATTTCAGTCGATATAGGGAGCATGAGTGTTTTTTTGTTACATTGATGAATTCCATTGTGGTGAAGTCAGGGCTTTTTGTGACTGTCACTCACCTTCTCACCCTCCTCTCTTCTAAGTCTCCCAAGTCTCTCATACCACCCTATATGACTCTATGGCCACCATTTAGCTCCCACTTGTGAGTAAATGCAGTATTTGTTTTTCAATTGGATACTCAGGATAATGGCTTCCAGTTTCATTCAAGGTGCTGAAAAACATATTATTTTATTCCTTTTGTGGCTGAGTAGTAGTATCACACACACAAACATGCACATATGCACATTTTCTTTATCTACTCATCAGTTGATGGACACTTAAGTTGATTCTGTATCTTTGCAATTGTGAATTGTGCTGTGATAAACATACAAGTGCATGTGTCTTTTTAATATAGTGACTTCCTTTCTTTGGGGTAGATCTACCCAGTATTGGGATTGCTAGATTGAAGAGTAGGTCTACTTTTATTTCTTTGAGGAACCTTCACACTGTTTTCCATAGAGGTTGTACTAGTTTACAGTCTCACTAACTGTATAAGCATTCTCATTTCACAGCATCCACACTGATAAAAGTTTCTTGACTTTTTAATAATGGATATTCTGACAAGAATAAGGTGATACTTTGTTGTGGTTTTAATTTGCATTTCCCTGATAACTAGTGGTTTTGAGGATTTTTTCATATGTTTAGTAGCCATTTGCCTATCTCCTTTTGAAAAATGTCTGTTCATATGTTTTACCCACTTTTTGATGGGAAGATTTGTTTTTTATCTTGCTGATTTATTTGAGTTCCTTATGGATTCTAGATATTAGTCGTTTGTTAGATACGTAGTTTGTGAATATGTTAAGTGATTCTGTAGGTTGTCTATTTACTTTGTTGACTATATCTTTTGCTGTGAAATTTTTAGTTTAATAAGTTTCATTTTTAAAAATCTTTATTGTATTTGCATTTGGGATCTTAGTCATAAATTCTTTGCTTAACCCAATGTCCAGGAGAGTTTTTCCCTTTTTCTTCTGGAATTTTTGTGGTTTCAAGTTTTACACTTAAGTCTCTAATACATTTTGAGTTTATTTCTGTGTATGGTGAGAGACAGGACTGCAGTTTCATTCTCCTGCAAGTGGTTAGTTATCCAATTGTCCCAGCTACATTTATTGAATAGGGCATATTTTTACCAGTGGGTGTTTTTGTCTGTTTTGTCAAAGATCAATTGATGATAAGGGTATGCTTTTATTTGTAGGTTCTCTATCCTGTTCCATGCTGTCTGGATTGCTATTGCTCTGAAGTATAATTTGAAGGCAGATAATATGATGCCTCCAGATTTGTTCTTTTTGTGTAGAATTGCTTTGGTTATTGGGGCTAGCTCTTTTTTATTCCCTGCCCAGTATGATTCCTAGTTTGGTAACAGTTTGTATATGCTTTTTTGTTTTTTGTTCATCTCCCTCAGGGATATCTATGATTCTTATGTTTGGGTATTTTACCTAATTCCATATTTCTTTGAGACTTTCTTCATTTCTCTAGATTTTTTTTCTTTATTCTTGACTACCCGAACTAACTCAGAAAGCTTGTCTTCAAGCTCTGAAATTCTTTCTTCTGCTTTGTCTAGTGTATTGTTAAAACTTTCCACTGCATTTCAAAGCTCTTTTAATTGCCCTTTTATTCTAGAACGTCTATTTTTTGAAACTATCTATCTCTTTCATGAATTTTTCACTCATATCCTGAAATTTTTTGTTTGTTTTCTTCATGTTCGTTTTCAACTCTCTCATCAATCCCACTGAGATTACTTATGGTCTCTTATTTTGAATTCCATATTTGACACTCCAAAAATTTCCTTTTGGTTAGAGTCCACTGCTGGAGAGCTATAGTGAGCCTTGGGGAGGATATTGAAATAGCCTCCTTTTCATATTGCCTGAGTTCTTATGCTGGTTCTCTCTCATCTGAAACCTCTTCTCTTAGCTCAAAATAGATAAATTTGTAGTTCATCTGTTCTCTGCTGGAATTCTGCTACTCCATGTATGGAGGGAGAAGTATACTGTCTTTTAGCTTGTGCAGGTAGGTAGTCACTGCTGTTTTGCTGGCAATTTGATGCTATTGGACCTCAGACCCCTGGGAGAGTGTTCCAGTCCAAGCTGCTGGGGACTGGGTAATGTAATCCCCAGTTACCTGGATCCTGGAAGGTGTGTTCGAGTCCTTCCTCTTGAGGGGAAGACCAACACTGAACTGGCAAACTTGCCCTCAAGCCTTTCTTGGTTCAGGCACTGGCTTTGAGAGTGAGAGGTGGGATGATCTGCTTCAGAAGAATGCTCACGTAGAAGAAGGGTAGATGTATAGCCCACATAACTGGAGGAGTGGGCCCCTTGTTATAAGATAGGCAAAAGCAGATGATTGTGGGAGGCAGAAGCTGCTCACACCTGCCTAGGTTTCCAGTTCCCATCCTGGCCCAGCTACAGCAGAGGTGAGGAGGCAGCTCAGTCCACTATGTACATGGCTACCAGACTGGCTGTGGGCTGTGGCTGAAATTCTCCAGTGGGGAAGGTATAGTTCATCAGGGATTTACTGTGGATGCAGCCACTGGCAGTAGACTCTTCCCTGAAGAGATAGGCAGCTCTGGGAGAGAGGACTACTAGCCGCAACCTTCCTCAGGGGAGGCAGCAGCTTTTGTCCTGGGAGCACATGAAATCACTTGCTGTTGTTTTTTAGTGGGAGTGAGTCCCAAGTTCAGTGGAAGCCTAGGTGGAGTAGTAACCCTGTAAGAAGTGGGACAGCCACTACTGAGTGTCCTGGTTTGATGATTCCCTGTGCAACAACAGTCTGGGGCAGAAATAGCCTTTCAGCTACAACTGCTTTGGCAGTGATGGGTGGAGAAGGGAGGACGAAGAGAGGGCCCTGAATGGCGGGGAGCTTATAACCTGGTCTCCTTTACCCTAAGGAGCCCTGTGACATGCTATAGCTGGAAGAAGCCTGCTTTGAATGCCAAACCTCCAGGAGACCTGAGCTCCCTCAGAACCTGCTGGTACCACAAGGCTGCTATGGTATGAGTGGGTGGTGGCGGCATTGGCTATAGACCCAGTGATATAGAGATGCAGGGATTGACATTCATGGGTTGGGACGGCATAATGACTAGAGTACAATTAGGGGGTGTATCCTTCATAAGCCTAGATTAGGTTGGCCCACAGCTTACCCAGGCCACAAACTTGTGCTTGGGAGCAGAGGTGGCTATGTCCACACCATCAGGTCTGAGAAGAGGTGGTTCTCATCTTCATGTCCCTTCCTGGCCTCTGTTCTACTCCTCTCTGTGCTCATTCTTGTCTCTACTGGGAGGAGTGCAGACAGCTGTGGCTGATGAACCAGAGGCTCTCAAGTACAGCACAGTGCACATTTCACCTTTCTCTGTCCTAAAAGGCCTTTATGGCATGTCCCAGGCCCCTAAAGGCAACTCACCCTACTAGGCCAGAACTCTAGGAACACTTCTACCATCTTGTTTCTTCCTGTTCCTTTGTGGGTGTCACAGTCCAATCAGGTGCTGGAGGATGTTCATGTGGGACCCAGTGAGAGGGAGACTTCAGCGCTGTGACTTCCCACAGGATAGAGGTAACTAGTACGTGTTTAGGCAATATGGCACGTGTCGTCTCATCTTGGGCCTGTGGTGGGGGAAGCAGCCCGGGTGGCCTGCACTTGGTGCTGCGCTCCCAAGGAGCCCTTGGTTCGTCTGTGGTAGCAGAGCTGTATTCATCAGGGTAAAAGGTTCTCCAACAGATGAGACTGCCACACACGTGAGGAGAGGCAAAGGGGACACACTCCCCTACCTTTTCCATTCAGTTCTGGATCCCTTGGGGGTCAGTCTCTGCCAAAATCTTTATCCTTCTTGTTCTTCCCTGCAACTTCCTCCTGTGGGCTCTCCAGTAAGAGTAGGTTCTGGCACCTTTCCCTCAGTATTTCACCTGGGCTATACTTTTTCACCTGCAATTTTTTCTTTTTGGGACATGCTAGCAACTGATGTCTCTAGTTGGCCATCTTACCCCAGAGAACTGGTTGTTTTGTTGAACAGTTATTTTATTTCCAATAAATATTAGGCCCTCTCTGAACTTACTCAGAGTAACCTTTTCTAGAAACTTTTTTAAGAAATGATATTAATGCCCATATAAAAGAATCACATAATGAGGACCTCTTTTGCCTGCAGATATGATTCCCTTTCAGCAGTTTCCAAAAGTCTCACATGATTGTTCATTACTCTCTCCTCCTCTTCTTCCTTTTGTCACTAGGGTTTCCAAGACCATGGCCTCCCATCCTTTCTTAATGATTTCTATTCTCACTTATTCCCCCATGGCTATCTGGAGTAACATTACCTAGATTCGATACTGCTGAACTTTCTTGTTTTCTCCCATTTTTCTCTGAAAGGTTTGGCTCTTAAACTCCTCCACAAGCTCCCTGTCCATTTGCTCCTTATTGAAGAGCCCTTTCCAGTTCTTTTTCCTCAAGGCTTTCATGGGAGTTGGGTTTTCACCTCTTTAGGGTTCACTTGCAATGTTTATCTCTGTCACCTACTCTCTTAAGTTTAAAATCTTTCTTAAAATTTACTCTTTTATTTCTAAATTTCCCCCCTGCTCCCTTAAAACCATGCTAATATCTAAAACAAAACATGTCTCAAAAAATATTTTGAGGACATCCCATTTCCATTTTTTTGTCATTTCTTTCCCAGTTTGAACCTTTGACACTGCTTTGTGTCCCCCTCTTCCACTTCCACTGTGTGATATCAAGTGACTAGTTCTGCTTGTAGACTTCACTCTATGAGGTCTCTTATCCCATTAGGAAATCAGACTTTAATGCCAGAATTCTGGGGATTGAATCCTGGCTTCTCCAAAGAAATTCTATGGTCTTAGCTACCTCTTTATCTCTTTCCAATTATATTCTCTATTCTATAAAGTAGGATAATAGCAATGTATACCCTCTAGGTCATTATGTTGACCTAATGCACTGCCATATGAAAGTATTCCAAATGATGCCTCGTCCAGGAATCATTGTGTCTAATAGTTTGCCCATCCTCATCATCACCATCTATCATCTTTCCATTTTCATAGCCATCTTGTTTCAGTTTCTTCTATTAATTCTATGACATATTTCTAAATTAACATTCCATGCTCAGAACTTATATCATTATAGTCTCCCACAGAATAATATTCAGTGATTCAGCTATTACTAATTTGTGTTGTCAGCCAAATTGCTAAACCTGTCTGATTTTTCTTTCCTAATTTCTACCACAGAGGTAAGCCTGAGTACTCCCAGGAAAAAAGAGTGATTCTATACTTTTGATTCCTCCTTGCCTATATAGAGCAATACATATGTCTAAGCATTCAATTTAGATATCTTTCTGCTTTGGCATTATTTCCTCCTCCCTCTCCCCTTCCTCTCCCTCCCCTCCACTCTCCTTCTTCCCCCTCCCCCTTCTCCACCTCCTCCTTCTTTGTTGTAATTAACCAGCAAGAATGAGATACAGAATTCAGTATTCTCTGAAAATATCCGGTGCTGTCCCACCTCCATGAATGGAATTATGACATTCTTTCTGCCTGAAATGTCCCTCTTTTTTGTTTACTTAGCAAAATTCTGTCCTTTTTCCCCCTATGTTCAGTTCTATACCAATGCATTTATAATTCTCCCTCACAAATAAATCTCCACAAATAAATAAGATTACTTCCTCCTCTGTAATCCCACAATGAATAGTTTGTATTACATAATTGTTTATCTGTGTCTCCTCCCTTAAATGTAATTCTTTGTGAGTAGAGACCACTTGTATTAACTTGTATTGAATTTCCTGTCCTCAAACCCAGCATATACACTATGCTTTGCACATAGTCTCTCTCCAAGGATATTTATCAAATGAATATATGGAGCATCTCATATCTATAGCAGTTTACATGGCTTGGCAGAAATTTGTTAAAAATATATAGGTCATACAAGTAGGAGTGATGTATAAGGACCTTATAGTGTAAGAGATGTCCCCTAGAAGGTAGCCACAGAGAGTCGCACATTGTTGCATAACCCCATTGAAGGTCCTAGGCCATACATGGTAACCCCTCTTTCAATGGCGGTGATTTGTGATCCCATTTTGATTTAGGTATATCAGATGATTCCATATCCTCCTGCACTCAGCTGTTGGGCTAGAGTCTTTCCACCTCCATGAGAACAAGTACTATCTAAAATAATATTATGTAGGAAAGTATTAAAATGTGAGCTTTTTATTCATTTTGGTATTCCTAAAGCCTGACAATAGTGGGCTCTCAATATGTGTTTGAGGAGGGAGCTATAACAGCATGCATTTTGAGGGAAGTCTCGTGATAGGCCCATCTGAAGCTTGTGTCCCATGACTGAACACATGGGACACAAGCATGTGTGTCCCGTGCTGAGGCAGGGCACATGGAGGCGGTGGAGTCAGGGTCAGTTAGAGGACGAACTGTACAGTCTCTCCAACAAATAATGCCAAGCTGATTAACTCTAATCTCTTTTTGATTATTTAAAGGCTTTCTAAAATATGTACATTTAAACAAGTGTAAAGGATTTTTTTTCTGATCACTTGATTTCCAGGGACTTTTTAAGATATTGGGGTTAAAATAGCGCTGTCCTTTGATTTAACCTCCATGCATTATTTAGAGGATTATGGTGCTATTTGTAATCTAAAGGCCATCTGTTCTGTGACAGTTAATTCTTCCCTATTCTAAAGCAAAATCTCCATGCACAGATACAGAGTCACTGGATTATCCAGGATTAGCATTCCACATATTATTCCAACTTCTCTAATTTATGGACCACATAATACTAGCTTACAGGGTAATTGCCACTTCTCTACTTGGTGGAGAAAGAGCGTAGTAAAAATAATTTCAATAATTTGGCCAAGTTTGTATAGCAAACTAAGAGCAAAGTAAGAGCAAATACAGAAATAGATGTTGAACAATGATGAACCTTCTACATATTTATATTTGCTTTGTCGTACTTGAACATCTCTTTAGGCAACGAGTAACTTTTTTCCTGCTATTGTATTTGACAAAAATAAAACAACACTAAAGTTTTGGCCTATGTAGTTATGTCTCAGTCACGTGAAAGATCCTACTAGGTCTTAGTCTCATGCCATGTTGTATTATTACTTTTAAGTTGTTTAAAAATAATGAAATGAACTCCTCTGTCAAATTTGTCAGGGCATTTGATTTGAGACGTGGGTTTCCCAATGAAATTTAGGAAGTATAGTTGGCATATAAACCTGTGCCGTCCTCAAGGCCAAAGCATTAACATGAGAGGAGGTTCAAAGTTCATCAGGCTTCTAAAGATCTTTGGTCAATTCATGATGTAAGCAATGCTTCTCACTACTTTGCATGTGTTATTTTTAGTTATCCAAACAGTAGGGGGAAGAAAGCACTTAATAAACAATCTTTTTCTTGGATACTTCAAGTTTAGAGAATCTCTCTACCAAACATTTCTTAATCCTATACGATTTTAAATATTTATTAAATGTGTCTTTGCATATAACGTCTCTAAAGAAATCATAGCTATTTTAGATTTTATTGCTAGGAAGTTCTTTAGTCATGTACATATTCTATATGAAAAGCTGGTCTTCAACCTGGAGCTCCCAGAGTTTTATGCTACAACTTTAATCTTTTAAGAAGTGCCTTGAGACCTGGAACTCCTCCAAAGAATCTGGTTTACATTTTTGCATCTAAAAGGCCCCATGTACAAAACTAGTTACTTAAATATAGAGACCAACAATGCTGTCTTAAAGTTTTTACTATAAATAGCTCCCAAACTAATAAATTTGTGAGTTCAGCAGAGAAACATACCTATCAATAGAAATATACAACACAAGAATGTGGTAAAGCCCACAAATCTTAAATAAAGCACCAATAAATCTTACGATATTGTCGAAGCCATGGTACTCAGATAAAATAGCTGGATGTTTATTCCAATTAGCTCAACACTCATTTAGTGTATTGGTGCTACTGCTGAAAGACCACAGGGCATGCTAAATATTAAGTACTGTGGATGTCTGGTAAGTTTGTCTGATCATGCCTCATTATCTTCCAGAGCCCCTTATACTCTTTCTTAAATGCTGGTCCCTGTTTTATCACTTTTGGCTGATCTCCCCTTTCCAATATAATTTTTTCTTCATGGCTGTATTATCATTCTCATTACTTTAGTCAGATGGTTTCCTCCCTCTTTTTCCATATATCCTTTCCCCATATTCAAAATACCACCGAAAGATTACTCCCTTTAGACAACCAACTCCCAAGTCACCTTGTAAACTCAGAGTTCAGATTGCATGAAATTCAACGAGATTCAGCTCTGTGGAACCTTTTTAGAGGTAAATTCCTTCACCAGCTATGCATTGAATACATAAAATACGTGGCAGCTACGCTCATTTCTATGGGGAAAGTAAATATTCAAAGATCTCTACTTTCAAAACATTGCCTTGATGAGTTGTGGTAAATATTAGAAAAGAAGGTAAGAAATGTGTATTTAGCTGGAAGGGTGAAAAAGGGACCATCAATATAGTGTTTTCATTAGTAGCTTACATGCAAAGATGTACTATGGCTAATGATAACCAGAATTACAAGAATCAAGGCATAAAATGAAGTCCCTTTCCATTAAATAAATATTGAAGTTAGTGTTTACAAAGGATTGGGGAGTTTGCAAAAATTTTTGTTCTGTATCTCAGCATTTAAATTTATAATGCACTTTATCCTATACCAACAAATGAATAACACGGGGGAAAAGAATTAATGGAACGAAAAAAAACTGAATGGAAAAATATTGCAACTAGAAAAATGTGATGAACATAATCTTTTCTCACACTTTCAAAGGTGCAAATGATCTCTGTAGTTATAAGATTGATGTTTCCAGCCTCTAAAATTCAAAAGAAAGAAGAAATTGAAACAACTGAAAGATGGAACTGGGTATTAGTAAAGTAAAAAATAAGCAAACATTATTTTTAGAAAAGGGCAATATAAATTAAGTTTTTTTGTTTTGTTTTGTTTTGTTTTTGAGACACAGTCTCTGTTACCCTGGATAGAGTGCCATGGCATTATAGTTCACAGCACCTTAAACTCCAGGGCTCAGGTGATCCTCTTGCCTCAGCCTCCCAAGTAACTGGGACTATAGGTATCTGTTACAATACCTGCTAATCTTTCTAATTTTTTTTTTTTAAGTAGTGACAAGTAGTGACAGGGTCTCGCTCTTGCTCAGGCTGGTCTTGAACTCCCGAGCTCAAGGGATCCTCCCTCCTGGGGCTCCCAGAGTGTTGGGATTATAGGCATGAGCCTATTCCCAGAGGAAGTGAGGTGGAATTTAAGTTCATCCCTGGCATTTTAAGAGTGTTTTTATTTCTTCTATCTTATTTCTATAAATTCTATAAAGATAAGGAAAATAAAATAATAACTTATATTTGATTTTCCTTCCTAAACTCAGGAGCATTAATAATTTTCAATAACAAAAGTTTGCTTATTTGTTAATGGGTTACTAACACATTATTGGGATTTATACTACGATATGGGCAGTAGCTTCAATGCAAGTTCAGTTACCTTTCTGTCCAGCACATTAAGGTGAAAAGGAACTAGTGAGGTTACTCAGAGTTGTTAAACATTTCAAAAAGATAATTTACCTTATTTACTTAATTTTTAAACCTGCCCATTTCATCTGTAGGAAGAATAGATCATAAAACTGACTAATCAGAATAGTATTATCATCTAGTGAGGGTTTTTTTTGAACAGAATTGTATTATATCAGAGAAACTTCCTTCGTGTTTGAACCCTGGATTTACCAGTATTTCTTTAGAGAAATGAAGCGTTTTCATTTCATTTTCATTGTTAAAACAATCTGGGTAAGTTACTGTTTAACCCTAAAAGGATAGTCACACATGATTCTTTCAGATTAGTGGATCTAACCATTATAAATTGCTATGTTTGCCTACTTTGACTTAAAAATAGCAAATATGTATGGTACAACCTATTGGTAGCCAGCATTTATTGCGTGTTTATGCTGCCAGATTCTTTTTTAAGCTTGCTGCTACATGTATTAGTCCTCTTATTTGCAATTTTCCTTTAAGATGGGTGTCATTACTATTTCCCATTTCACAGAGGAGAAAACTTGCCCAATGTTTGTAGTGATTAGAAAGAAGGAAAGGGCATGACGTGTATTTTTATTGTGTCTGTAAAGAAAATGAAGAAAATGTTTGAACAAATTAATGACTGGAGAGACTTCTGGAATGATTTTAGAAAGGTTAGTCTTTCATGCTAAGTCTATAGGGGATAAAAAAATAATTTTCTTTCCACCCTTCTGAGTGCTCCGCTATGACACCTATAACAAAATAAAAAATAATAAGAAAAATCAAACGGAAGTTTATGAACATGTATATTTCACATGTACATGGGAGATAGCCATGAAATGAGTAATTCTCAAAGGGGTGGCCTAGATTTACAGTTTATATAGCATCTTTAAAAGTGAACGATAAATATTTAGAGAAATGACATGACAAAGAAAAAGGACATTGAGTCTCTAATGGTGGCAATTTGTGGGAAGGCAAATACTGGGCAACTATGGAAAATAAAGTCTGGTGCCTTCTCTAGACGTGTAAGGATCTAAACTTGCATTTGTTCATCAGTTTGTCTTTCTGGATGGAGAATGAAGGAAGGACATCTTTGTCAATTTATGTCCTACTTTTAGGCAAATAGGGCAAAGGCAGAGAACTTTCCTTGTATTTCTTCTCAATTATCTCCAGCTCAAAATAATCCTCATGCCAGTGGGGCATATTCTGCTACCCTCCCCACCTGACAGTTGGATCTCTCTACGTCACAGTTTTCCTCCTTATAACAGGAATAATATTATTCCTCATGTGGGTTAAGTGGGAAAGTCATCTCCCACCCTTTGATTTCTATCTGTATTAGTCTTGTTTTATGTAGGTAAGCCACATTCTCGTATATCAGCACCATCAGCAATCAAGGTAGTATCTGAATCTTTCATCTGTCTTATTTGTTTTGTTTCTCAATTGATTCATAACTTAGGCACGAAAAAGGGTTTTGTTTCCCCCTTCAAATTCCTGACAGGGTTGCTAAGAAGGTTAAGTAAGAAAAATGCTTATCAAAAGGTTATATCATAGACCTTGGCAAATATTAAAAGTTTACATATTTACTGCTGTTATTTTAATATAATCCCTGTGGCAAACATATACTTTGAAATCTCTTTAAGATCTTTTAATTGCATATTACTATTAAAGAAAGTAAAAGTAATAAAACTGCCTATAAAAAACTCTACAATTCCAATCTTTTGCTTTTTCTGAGTTGGAGTGATAGTTATTAGATGAAGAAATAGTGAGATTTGACTCTACCATATTTTATGTAATCTAGAATGCCATTAATAATAGCATACACATTTATTTTATATGCCATTAAGAAAGAAAAATGCTTCTAATTAATTCTACGATGTTATACATTAAAGATACATCACAATTTCAGGAAGGTTAAATATGCAAAAATGTCTTAGAATTGATGACATATAGTAATAAAATCAATGAGTCTGATTTTCCCCTTCACCCTTGAGTTGGATAGCTTGAGATTAAACCAGAGAGGCAGAAAGCAAGACCATCCATATTGCTGAGCTGTATTAATGATTTCCCAGACTCTCTTGGCAGTATGAATACGGTTCTGCTTCAAATGGGCCAAATCTGGGAAATTAGTATGGAGTGCATTCCACAAAAGTGTTCCTGGATCAGAGACATGAACTACGTCCTGAAAACTAAATCAGCATTAAGTTACAGAATTTAAATCCACATTCAAATTCTGATGTCTTTCCAAGGCAGTAGTGAATCAAAGCTTTTTGTTCTCAGCCTTTGAAACATGTACTCACAGGAGTGTATGGGCAATAGTTTACTGAACTGTCATAGAACATAGTTTATAAAAACTACTTATTAAGGCAAAGCTAAAAGATGAAAATAAATTCTGCAAAGCACCTTAATTATATCAATATTTCTTTTGATTTGGGTAATGCTCATAAGAATGAGAGATTTAGAGAAACCAAAGTGAATGTACACTGTGAGAAACATCACACAGTAATGTTTACTCTTTTAGTAATGTACTTCCACTTTCAATTTTCAAACCCATTAAAAACAGAAAGAGTGAATATAAATTCCTTTAAGCTAGTGGTTCTCAACCTGTGGGTAACTGTATTAAAGGCCTATGGCATTAGGAAGGTTGAGAACCACTGCTCTAAGGTGAGTTACCTTTTTTCTTCAAGTACTGTTTCTTTTTCTTTTAATAGTGCCATGTGGCCATGTTTATTCAGGTGTCTCATTGACTCATGAGCTTGCTGTCCTTGGAACACAGATGCTATTGTAAAATATGAGTTTGTGGTATGAGGCTCTTGATTTGAAATAGCTGACTATAAAGCTAAACTATGATATTAACAAGTCAGTGCTCCACAGTGAGAAATCCACACAATGTTGGGTTTTAGTCTGTTTATCACTTGCACACCAGATGAGAAAGGAAGTGATTTAGCGTTTGCATAGTTCTTTGGTCTGTCTGGAAGGATTTATGCACTTTACTAACATTGTGCTGGCAGCAGCTAGATCTTACAGTCTTATGCCAGATCCACTTTATGTCCTTTAAATATTTCGTTGCTACTATCTGATGAAGCTCACCCAAGAGGGCAGTAAATTAATACATACTTTTAGCAATCCTCTAGTACTTTAATTTTTCCCAAATTTCCATCCTTTAAGGTCAAGACCAAGTTTAAGGATATTTTCTGCTTCTTTATGCAGAATTTGTTCTATGTGTGGTTGGTTAAGGGTTTTAGATTCTTCAACATTATAAGCATAATGTTCATATATGTTCATATGTTCATATATATGTTCAATGTACATAATACATCAGAATGTTTATGACAGTACAGTATCAAGGAATCATTTTCAAGGAGTGGAACAGATTTCAAAACGATTCCTTTTTGTGGATACATTTACATTTGGAGTTTTTAAAAAACTGTTCTTTCTTGTGAACTCTAATGTGGAGAGTGTAGACTTGGCCAATATTATGCCATCTTTTGAGCAGTAATATGAATCAAGTACAATTGGAAACCTAACTCATTTGTTATCTCTTTTGACCTTTCAGAAACTCTAGTCTTCTGTGTATCTTCCCATGGGAAGAATATAACAATAATATCGATTTTTGATTCATTTTGTTTTTGTTGCCTCTATTTCTTCTTCCTATAGAAACTTATTTCATTAATTATGAGTTGCCAACAAACCATTTGGCATGGGTCAAGACTCGAATTATAAATGACAATTGTAGTCTTAAACTCAGATACTCATGGCTTAAATTTGTGAGAGAAAGGATTTATCAACTGTACTGCTATTTCTAAAGCATATCTTTCACCTTCTCATTTTGCACTAAGGATTGCAGAGAGAGTGTTTAGGGGGCTCAGGGGTGTTAAAGTTGATGGCAATCTTATTGGATACCTGCTAAAGGTCAAGTTACACAAGGGTTCACCCACTAACTCCTCCTAATTCAGAGATCTAAGCTTTCACTTTATCACTCATAACTTACTAATGTGTGGCAGGCAGTCATGAAGCTAAAGCAAGGCCTCCCAAGTTTGCTGCTAATTTATTTCTTTGACTAAACACTTCTTTTACATGGAAGGAAAACTGATTTGAAACAAATGTGTTGCCCTAGTTGCTTTATTAGAAAAATGAATATCTGGACCCTTATGCATAAATTCTTTGTAACCATTCTTCTATCCCCTGGAAAAAAATACAAACATAGAAAGTAATCAAGTCATGAGCAGGCTCAGTTTAAATCCAAACAAATGACTATTTGGAGTAATAATAAAATATTCTCAGCCATGAGTCCAGCATACTTGAATCATTTCATGTTCTTTAAAAAGATAGGCCCTCTCAGAAACATGTTAATTTCTCCCAGAAGGAATCATTTTAGATCCTTTTCTTTACACTAAAGAACATTTGTTTTGAATTCTTTCAAGATTTGAAAGACTTCAAATCTTGGATTTGAATCTTTGGTCACTCACTGTGTGAATTTAGGCATATTCCCTTCCTATCTCTGAGCTTCCATTTCTTCTTTTATCAAATAGGCATCATTGTATTATCTTGGAGAGTTGCTGTGAGGAAGAAGTCAGATTATACTAATCACTTCCTGTAGTCCCTGGAACACAATAGGTATCCTGGCAATTTTCTTGTGCCTGGATGCCCTCAGGAGGTATTCGAGGTCCTGAGGATTTCCTGGCTGAGGAAATGTTCACGTGAGGCAGACAGTTGCATTATACCCTAGAGTCCAGAGCTTTCTCCCCATTCTCCACTTACCTTTTGGTTTCATTTGACTTTCTTTTTGATCAGTCTTATTTAGCTTCATGGACTTGATGATTCCATCTGTATAGGAGAACCTTATTTATCTTCAGCCCCTGCCTTTCTCTGGAGTTCTGGGCTACTATTTTTAATTGTCTATGGTTTTCTTACTTTTGATGTCCTGTCAGCTAAAGGCACCGTGCTGAAATGAGAACTTTTCCTCCCAAATCTATGCCACTTTTTCCTTGCTTTTTATCAGTTTAATCATCTATCCCTGGAAACTGAGGGTTGTATTTGATTCTTCTCTCTACCCCTGTCTTTCACAGGCCATAAGCCACAAAGTCTCATGGAAATTGCCATCAAACCTCTCTCACTTCTACTCCATCCTCAATCCCCTCTGCTCTCCTTTGTAGATTTAGTCACTTTCTGCCCTGTAGTCTTTTCCCTTATGCCCCTGACCCTCATCTCTTCCTCTTTCAATTCATTCTTCATTCAGCTATGAGAATTCTTACAGTCTCAAGATGGTTGTGTCCTTTCTTAGAAATTTCAATAGCTGACTACTACTCTTATACCAAATTCTAAAACATTAATGTGGTGTTAGTATTTATGTTCCAGTTTTTCCCAGACCTACTTTTTTATTTTAAATAGAATTTCTTTAACTAAAATACAAAACTTTTCAAACATATGGGCTATTATGAAGATTGTACAATAGAAACCAATAAGCTGGTTACTTAGAATTATCATGTGTTAGTGTTTTCCATATTTGATTCATATTTTTGTTATAGTTGCATTTTTTTGTGTTTTAACATTCTTTTATTTTTATTTTCTATTTAATTAATTATTTTTTTTATTAAGTCATATACACATAGATCATGAATACATTCATGCCTATGTGGGGTACAATGTGTTGATTTTTTTATACAATCTGATGTGCTTACATCAAACCATATTTTGAAATAAAATCTAAATTCCTACCTTCTCATCTCCTCCTGTTCTGTCTGTATTATCTATCAATCTTAGTTTCTCCTTCCTTTTTCATATCTTACACTCTTGGGGTGGTGAGGTAAAAAGGGATAATATTCAGAGGTGAGCAAAGATCTCCTAGAAAAGGTTTCTCAGGAGGTGATCTGAGAAGACATGGCTTCTCTCAGGGAAAAAAACCAAACCAAACCAAACAAAACACCCTCTACGCTATTTAGTTATTCTATTACAAGATAGAATTACTATCTTGTGAAGAGTAGGAAAGATAAATTGATTTCTAATTATGGGCATGACACAAGAAAAAAACTTAACCTCTACAAAATTTAGTTTATTTGTAGAATGAGTATTTCAGGGACTACCGCAAGAATTGTTGTGAGGTTGACATTGAGATAATATACTTGAAGTGTCTGGGTTAGAACCAGAACGTGCTCAATAAATTGTACCAGAGAATTCTATGGACATGTCAATTGAGGAAGTGGAGTGGGGGTATCATAAATTTTTGCCCAGATGATACAGTACTGTTCTTTCTTTGCAGGAGCACTGCATTGTGGATATATGGGTACCATAATTGTGATCTGGGGATTTTTAGGTGAATGTTACAGAATATGGAATGTTTGGATATTTGAGCTTGAAAGCTGGCAAATACTAAAACTATCCTCTGCTTAAGCCTGGTCTTCTCTGCCAGCTTCTGTGTCACCACTGGGGTGTCACCACAGGGGTGTCACCACAGAGGTTAAAGTACATTACCCTGTCTTAAAGTATTCATTGGTAATTCCTCCAGAGACACTATAATGCAGCTGCCTCATTAAAAGTTTTGATTTGTCACCTGCTTGGAAAGTAATCTATGTCCCCCATTTCATACAGTTTAATTTCTTCACTTGGGCTAGGAAATGGTTAAATGGACTCCTCATTCATATCTTTGACTAGAATTATGTTTAAGAGATTTCATGAAATAAGATATCAATGTTACATCTGCTCCAAGGGACAAAAAGAACCCATATGTGTATGAATGATTATAATCCTTGCCGAGGGCAGAACTTTCCCAGCTTACCAGAAAAGGCCATAAATCCATGTGAAATCCCTGACTGCTGCATTTTACATCTAGGACTCAGAGTTACCGAAAGGTATGTAAAATTGTGAGCAGGCAGAAAGTGGGCTGACTGTACAACTGGAAAGCTCTTATGCATTGCTTATTCCAGGCTGTTCATCTTGTGCTCATGATGTCTGGCACTGTAACACGTGCAGGTGATGACAGGCACTAAATAACCTGTGTGTGGCTGAAACATTTGTCCTCTTAAGAAACCTCTCATCTTTTAACTATGGGTTAAAACTTTTCATGGCTGACATAATGCCCTATGTAGAATGGGAATTAGGGACAATTCTTTTCTTGTTCTGATACTGAAGCTAACTCCTGTATGAAGGATGATAGAACTTTCAGTATAAAACATCTTTTTTTTTTTTTTACATGAAAACCCAGCCTTTAGCATTTAAAAGATAAATTAATATAAATGTTTCTCTAGACTCAGGAAGTTTTCAAAAATGTTTTGACAAGGCTAATTCCCAAATAACATTATTATACTAACTCTGAAAAGTTAGATGGAAGATAGCTAGGGAAAGGACAGAAAATAGTAGCTTGATTCCTCACATTTACCTATAATTCAGAGTAATTTAGGTTGAAGAAATATATTTTAATCATTCAAATATGTTAATGAATGAACAAATTCATTCATTTTTGAACAACTCTAACTGAGGGTCTATGCTCATAATATATAGAGGATTAAACATCATACTTACTACAACAGCCACCAATATCATAATTCATCTGAGGAATTACTGAGAACAAGACATTCTCCTGGCAAGCCTGGAAATCTCTTGTGTTCTTAGAAGGCAAGCCACCAAGTTACTCAGTTATCCCAGAGGAGCAAAGTTCAATCCTGCAGTAGTAAGGTTGGTGTTAAACATTAAGCATTTTATGGCAGTTCCTTGAAGGATTAGTGGAGAAAAATTGCATGTAATATTTTTGGAGATCATTTCCCTTGCCACCCTTGAAGATCATTTCCTTAAGCATTTACTCTCTTACCATCCTTGAAGATCATTTCCTTGAGTACATACTCTCTTGGCACCTATGAGATCATTTCCCTGAGCACACAGCCCCTGCATGTCTTTGCTTAGTAATCTTTCTGTCCATTATGTATCTTCTCAATAAAAGGACTCTGCGAGAAGAGCTCAGTGCTATCCTGCACCTATGGTTAGCCTCACCTCTTGCAGCGTGTACTGTTAATCCGTGTCTTGTGTGATCATTTATGTGGTCACAACAACAATAATTGGTTGGAACACATGGATTGAATTAACTGCTGCTTTAAAGGGGGAAAAGGTAGAATTCAGTGAGAAATGGAAAGAGTTCAAAATTTCTAACTAAAAATAGTGAATTGGTTAATAATGTATTTAGTTGACTCTTTTGGTATTAACATCTATATTTCTAACTGACATGCTTTCATTGCTATTTTATTGTCAAAAATTTAGACATTATCTAATGACTTTCTGATGAGATTTAAATCTGTTTTACAAATCCTCTCACTCTGATACTACTGACATATGCACCTTCCAATACCTCTAGTTTCCCAATATATTTCTGTTGTCATCTTGATTATGTTAATATTCATATTAACTTTCTTTACACTATGTAAATTATTTAGAATGCAGTCATATGGTAAACGATGATTACTATTTCTTTCTTGCACAATTGGAGTTAATATAGTCTTTCTGCTTGGCTTTATTCTTTTATTTCAAAAATGTTAAGGGCTTTGAGTGAATATTTTTTGTTACTTGAATGAATTGTATCATGGTGAAGTCAAGACTTTTAGTGTACTCGTCTCCAGAATAAGTGCACTATACCTGATAAGAAGATTTTTATTCCTCACACCCCTCCCATCCTTACTCCTCCTAAGTTTTCAATGTCCATTATATCACTTTAGGAGAGTTTATATCCCTTGTTTAGCTCTCATTTTTAAGTGAGAACAAGTGTGATTTGTTTTCCATTTTTGAGATACTTCGCTTAGAATAATGATCTCCATTTCTACCCAAGTTGCTGCAAAAGACATTATTTCATTCCTTATTATGGCTGAATAGTACTCTACAGGGTGGTTTTAATTTTCATTTTCCAGATGATTAACTTTTTGATATGCTATTGGATTTGGTTTGGCAGCGTATTTTTTTTGAGGATCTTTCCATCTATATTCATGAGAGGTATTGGTCTGTAGGGGTTTTTTTTTGGATGTCCTTTTGTGGCTTTGATATCAGGGTGATACTGACTTCATAGCATGAGTTAGGGAAGATTTCCTTCTCATTGTTATGAAACAGTGTCAGTAGGACAGGTGTTAGTGCTCTTTAGCATGTCTGCTAGCATTCTCTTTTAATCCATCTGTTTTGTAACTTTTTGGGGGGAGATTTTTTAGGTTGGTACAAAAGTAATTTCAGTTTTGGAACATGACTTTTAAATCATTATAACTAGGCTCAAACACATGTATATTAATCAAAATTACATTAGCAAATTTTTGTCAATGAGAAATACATTTGTTTCTTCCTGTAGCCTAAAAATCCATGCTTTGAAACTTGACAAACTCTTGGAAAGAATTTTCTGCATCCTGCTGGTTAAGGAAGTGTTTTTCCTGTGAAAGTTGTTGAGATACTTGAAGAAACAGCAGTTGGTTGGTGAGAGGTTAGGTGAATATGTTGGATGAGTTAGAAGTTCATAGTCCAATTCATTCAACTTTTGAAACATTGATTGTGTGACTTGTGGTCAAGTATTGTGGAGAAGAATTGGGTCCTTTCTGCTGACCAATGCTGGCTGTAGGCATTGGAATTTTTTGGTGTATCTAATGGATTTGCTGAGCAGACTTCTCAGATGTCAGGGTTTCACCAGGATTTAGAAAGCTGTAGTGGGTCAGATCATCAGCAGACCACCAAACAATGACCATGACCTTTTCTTGGTGCAAGTTCGGCTTTGGGAAGTGCTTTGGAGGTTCCTGTTTGTCCAATCACTGAGCTGATCCTTGCCAATTATCATATGAAATACACTTTTCATTGTATGTCACAATCTGATTAAGAATTGCAATTAAGTTGTTGCGTAGAATAAGAAGATGGCACTTGAAAGGACCATTGCTGTGATTTTTTGTCAGCTCATGAGATACCTACTTATTGAGCTTTTTCACTTTTCCAATTTGTTTCAAGTGCCACGTGACTATAGTATGGTCAATGTTGATTGAGTTCTTTAGCAAATTCTTGTTTGTCAATACCTCAGCTTTGGCAATTGCTCTCAGTTGGTCGTTGTCAACTTCCAATGGCCAGCCACTCAGCTCTTCATCTTCAATGCATTTCTCTCCTTTGCTAAACTTCTTGAACCCCCACTGCACTGTACTTTCATTAGCAGTTTCTGGGCCAAATGTGTTGTTGATGTTGTGAATTGTCTCCATTGCTTTACAACTCATTTGGAATTCTAATAAGAAAATAGCTTGGATTTGCTTTTTGTATAACTTCATTTTCATAGTCCAAAATAAAGTAAACAAGCCATTAGCAAATAGAACATAAAGTGAGTAATAGCATTAAAATGATGTATGACATAACCACATTTATTTAAAAATGTATTCCAGTATCAAACAGCAAATTTCAACAATGCAAAAACCATAATTACTTTTGCACCAACCTGACACTATTTTCAATCTTACTACTCAGCATTGATCTGTTCAGGATTTCTATTTCTTCCTGATTCAAGTTTGGAAGGTGTTTTGTTACCCAAAGTGTATTCATTTCCTCTAGATTTTCTAGTTTGTGTGCATAGGGCTTTTCATGATAGTCATGAATGGTTTTTCGTATTTCTGTAATATAAGTTGTAATGTCTTCTTTTTCATTTATGATCAATCTTATTTGAGTTCTTTTTCTTCTATTTCTAGTTAATCTAGGTAGTGATCTACCAATTTTATTTATCTTTTCAAAGAGCTTTGAAAAACTTTTGAAAGCTTTTGTTTTGTTTCATTGATATTTTGGGGGATATTTTGGTTTCCATTTTATTTGGTTATGCCCTGAGCTTTGTTATATCTTTTCTTCTGCTAGCTTTGAGTTTGGTTTGTTTTTCTTTTCCTAATTCCTGAGGTGTGACATTAGGCTGTTAATTTATGATCTTTCTGCCTTTTTTATATAAGCATTTATGGCTATGAACTTCCCTCTTAGCATTGCCTTTCTGTGTCTCATATATTTAGGAATCTTGTGTTATCTTTGTTGTTCAGTTTGAAAAATTTTTTGCTTTCCATCTTAATTTTGGCATAGGTCCAAGGATTGTTCAGTAGCAGGTTGTTTAATTTACATGAATTTGTGTAGATTTGAGAGTTCATATTGGAACTGATTTTTGGTTTTATTCCACTATGATCTAAGAAGATACATTGTATGATTTTGATTTTTCTGAATTTGCTGAATCTTGTTTTGTGGCCTAATACTGATTTCTTTTGGAAGATGTCTCACATCCTGATGAATAGAATGTATATTCTGTGGTTTGGTTTGTAAGTGTCTTTTAGGCCCATTTGTCTTATAGCCTCAGTTAAGTCCAGTGTTTCTTCATTGATTTTCTGTCTCAGTGTTCTATACAGGTCTATCAGTAGGGTGTTGAAGTCCCTGGGTATAATTACGCTTCTGTCTATTTCTTTGCTTAGATGTAATAGAATTTGTTTTATGAGTGAGTGCTTGTATGTTAGATGCAGGTATATTTAGGATATTTATATCTTTTGCTGAATTGCTCCACTTACCATTATATAATGAACACCTTTGTCTTTTTTAAAACCATTGTTAATTTAAAGTCTATTTTATCTGATATGAGAAAGCTATTCCTTGCTTTTTGTTTCCATTCAAATGGAGTATTTTTTTCCATTCCTTCACTTTGGGTCTATAGGAATCTTTGCAAATTTAGATGGGTTTCTTGGCGACAGCATATATGTGGGTTATGTTTTTTCATCCATTCAGCCAATCTATATGTGTTAAGCGGTACATTAAAACAATTTACAATGTATGTTATTCTGTTCATCATGTTGAATGATACCTAGTTGCTTTGCTTTTTTTCCCCTTGTGTTATCACTTTATAAGAGCTGTGTGCTTTAACTCCCCACTGAAATGGGGAGGTAGTAGCAATGTATCTGATTCCCAGCTAGATTCAGCACTCTGTCTGTGATTTCAAAATGGTACACAGCACCTTGTTGCAGTGGGCAGTCTCTGCCACAGCTTAGAGAATAATTTCTGGGGGAAGTGGGTTCTCGCCATTGTTCCTTTCTCATGTAAGGGGGCCTTCTCTGTATAACTACAGAGTGAGTCACCTCTTTTCCCTTTCCTTCACTTTGAGTGCATCCTGTCACTTCTCTGTTGATTCCCAATGCTGTCTCTCAGATGATTGATCCTACAATGAATATGACTTGCCACTTTCAATCTGTCTGTAAGGGTTGTAATAGGGTCTGTAATAGGTAAGGGTTGCTTCTACTTGGCCATGTTGCCAATTTCTGTCTGTTTTTGCTTGTTTTAAAAGATATTTGTCACTGATACCACCTCAATTATTCTGTGGTATTAATTACTATATTGTATTCCTCGATTTTTGAAAGAATATATTTAACAATTCAATCTCAGATTCTCTGTCAGATATCTAAATTTCTTTTCAAGACATTCATTCAATATTTTATCAACATTATTGGCTGAAGATGTCTTTATCAAAATCTCCTGACTTGCCTCTCCCTAAACTGGCTGCCTTCTGTACAGTTTAAATTTTGAGACCTATCATATGTGAAAATAATAGGAATTTATACTGATATTTGGTTACTAATTTGATTGGAAGAAGAATACTAGGTTGGACAACATTTTCTCTCTTTTTTTTTTTAGTGTATTACATTTTTTTTTAAATTGTTGAATCATAGCTGAGTACATTAGTGCAATCAAGGAGTACAATGTGCTGGTTTCATGTACAATCTGAAACATTTTCATCAAACTGTTTGACATAGCCACCATGTCATTTTCATAGTTATTGTATGAAGACATTTGTATTCTGCATTTAGTAAGTTTTGTCTGAACCCGTCTAAGATGCACCATAGTTGTGGACCCACCATTTACCCTCCCTCCACCCAACCTCCCCCCCTTGAAAACTTTGGTGTTTTATATTCAAGGATCTAGAGCTATTGTTGAGAAGTCTTATAACATAATTTTTGAGACATTTTAACCCCCCCTTTTCTCATCTGTAGGCATGAGGTATTTTACCTTTGTTTCCAGTGTGATAATATGTTTTTGTCTTTTTTGATCAAATAATCCTTCTACTCAGTACATTCCTTCTAGTAGGAAAACTGATCTTTTCAATTTCTTAAATTATTTCTTTAATAATTTTTTCTTTTGTATTTTGCCTATTTTTTTGTTAAGATATTATACTTCCCCTGTTATTTTGTATTCTAGTTTTTCCTCTTCTAGCTTAAATTAGACTTTTTCTGTATTTTCAAATTCATCTTCCAGTCCCCTCTAATGGAGTTTAGCATTTCTGCTGTTATATATATTTTAAATGCTCAAGCACTCATATTTTTGTTCACAGAATGTTTCCTCTTTACAACATTTTGTTCTGGCTCATGACTGTAGTATTTTCCCCCCATATGCAGATATTCATGGTAAGGTTTTTGAAGTTTCCCTCTTCCTATAGTCTTTATTAAATCATTCTGCTTATTTCAGTAGGTGTTTTGATCCTTGTTTTTCACATTAGAAACTTTCATCAGTATTAGGTAATGGTTGGCTACCTTTTCATGTTTTAAAATGGAGCATTATAAATGTATTGATAGCTATGTTCTCCTAGATGGGGCTTGGGAATCATGGAGTTCCCTATCGGGTTATTTTGAATTTGATATTTACTCAAGAAGTTTTTGATAGTGGTATATTGGGTTCTCTTCTCTGGAATTTTTTGGATTCTCCAATGATCTTCTAAATCCTTTATGAAGGGTTCTTTCAAATATGAGAAGACAGTTGAGATTCTAAATATTCAGGGTAAGAATCTTTCCTTAATTCTTGTGTTTACTCTAAAGTGATAAAATCTTTTAAGTGAGATTGTAGTTTACACAAACCTTTTGTAAGGATTGAGGCGGGGTAGTCACCTAGATTTATGGACTGGGGGGATGGAGTCTGGATGTCCAAATCATTCTTTAACAGATTTTCTAACCATTCCTCCAATTTTTGACCATCTTTGCCTGCACTATCAGAGGCATTTCAAAATTCTGTGTGTAAATACATTTTTCCCCTGATTTCAACTGTCAGTTTTAAGATTTAGTTTTCTCAGTTTTACTACATCAATAATAACTTCTCTATAAAATTTTCTTTTGGCTTCCAAATATGACTATTGTAGTGTTCTGCTTTTATCTTTTTTGTACTCATGCATTTACATGCGTTAGGAAATCAATTTGGTGAAGTTTCATGAGGTGATAGATATATACATTTTTAATCAACTGTTTTTGGTAGTATAACACTTTTAAAATAAGCAATTTTAGGCAACAATTATAGTTCTACTTTGTAGAATTTCTCTCTATATCCTTGATAGAGACAATTTATTTTCTCTCCATTTTGTCTGTGTTGTCTTTTACAAATGAAAAGATAAAAAACAATAAAAGCTGACACAATAGTTCCTGAACTGCATGCAGATCCATGCATGAGCCAAACATCTTTTTTATTTTTTAAATAAATCACCCTGCCTCAGATATTTCCTTTACAGGAGTGCAAACTGAATTAATACATGTTATAAGAAATGGAAGGAAGTAAATTTTAAATTAAAAGTTTTTATTCCACCCTCTTTCTCTCTCTCTCTCCCCCTTTCTCTCTCTCCTGTCTCTTTTCTCTCCTCCTTAGTGCTGCTCTGCAGCACCCACCTCCAATAAAGACCTTTTGTACAAAAAAAAGTTTTTATTGACTTGAAATCTTTATCCTAACTTTATTATTTGAAAAATCATGTGTATGAATTCTTTTGAAAAACATTTACTGAAAAAACTGGAACTTAATAGACAATCCATGGCAACCTTGTAGGAAGAAGTGGGCATAGGTGCTACAGCGATATTCTGCAGTTGTATTTCCTGGTGGGGCTCATGTTGTTTGAATCTACTAGAAAAACTTAATGCAGTTGATACAAGTCATTAATGCTTTAACATAGGGGACTTCTATATCATACCTCCACTTGCACAAAGGAAAATGAGAAAGCGCAGCAAGTGCGTCTGGAGAGAAGAGTGAAAGTTAATGTAACCTACTCTATGAGTATGTTACCAAACTTATTTATCATAAGGAAGACAAAAGTGGAAGTGATTTAAACTTTACACAGTTGAATGTTAAGGAATAACTAAGGAAAATTATTTAAGACAACTTGAAAAACATGAAATAAAGTACTAGGCTTAATTATGCATCTTACGTCTTTTTGACCTCACAAAATGATGAATTTGATTAACCAACTCATATACATATATTTATGTGATTTAATTCTTAATGTTTTTGAACCAGATATCTCCTAATTTTATTTGACTCTTATTTTTCATGTTTATGCATGACTAAGATGACTTGCAATTACTGCCCTGTGAATGGACCTATAGAATATATGCTATTTCACATACTTTTGCATTTCAAAAATGATTTGATGGAACTTTTCCACTTGAAAACTCCATTGAATGTTGCAATTAATCCTAAAGTTTTATGGTAAAACTAATCAGAGGCAGACTTCCTGATTTCATATTCAAGTGCAAGCTAAAGCAAGGATTTTTTCAAGTAAGCTGAGTTTTAGTAAAATTTTCACAGGAGTTTAATTATAGGCAGACTATTTCTTCCATTTTATTTCTTCTTTTCCTTCTAGTCTAGAATAGGCCACACAGATTTTGAACACAATATTAATTATACACAAAAGAGTTCAAGAGAGATCTTATAGGATGAAGTTTACAAAATTGGAGGGAGAAAATTCTCCTAGAACATATTCAACACATTTAAAAATCATTTCTATATAGCTGAAGTAAATTAAACTGTGTAATTAGAGATACTATCCTAATAAGTGTATAAAGAATGAAATGTTACAAAGTCAGAGATTACATGAAGAATCAGGTAAAAAGGGATCAAATAGCAATGTTGGACTTCTGATAAAGTTTGCCTACAATGAAGTTAATTATCAATAAAGTAAAAGCATCATGTTCATGTGCTTATATCCATGTTCACAAATTTCTTAAATATTAACCTGCTCTTTTCTCAAGTAGCAACTCTTAGATTTTGCAGATCTAGCATGAAGGCCTAGCACCCTGACTATCTCTGTGACAGAAACTGACTCTCCTGAGGTAAATTGGGCATTTCTGAGTGGTGGCAGAGATGGTCTGCAGTTTTCGTACTTGAATGGAATAGAGAACAACTAAAGCTTGTGTAGTAATGTGACTTTGGGAAGTTAGACATTTTTCCTATGGATGAAGTCAGATCCTTTCAGCCTCACTTAACCACTTGAACACTTTCCCCCAAGTCTCTTCCTAGACCTTGCTTTTAACAGTTGCAGTTAAGGTACATCAGCACATGTGCACCATCAAAGTGCTGTGTGAAGGTAGCTAAGGAGTAAAATGGGCATGTTTGAAAGAGTGAAATTCCATTTAGTTTTTTTCATGCTTATCAAAATACAGGACAAGGAAAGCTACAGATTATCTGCTGTCTGAAGTAGGTGACCAGGGGTCAGCTGCTGGAAATTGGAAAATAAAACCCACTTTAAGCATTAGTACGTCATGAAGCCACTCACATATTTAAGTCCTAGCTCCCAATACCTTAGAAAGTGATCTTATTTGGAAATAAGATCATTGCAGATATAATTAGTTAGGATGAGGTCATACTGAAGTATGGTGGGTCTTCTAATCCAATCTGCCTAGAGTCCTTATAAAAAGGGGAAATTTGCACACACACACACACACATGCACACACACACAGGGAGAATAGCATGTGAATATTGGAGTTATGCTGCCATAAGCCAAGGAACCCTCAGAAGCTAGGAGAGAGGCCTGGAATAGATCCTTCCCTAGTACCTCTAGAGGAAGCATGGCCCTGTCAACATCTTGAGAACTTCTGGATTCCAGAAGTATGAGACAATACATTTTTATTATTTATACAACACAGTTTGTATTACTTTGTTATGGCAGCTGTAGCAAACAATTACATTCACCTTGCTGGAGTTGGTGTGGGGTTGAGGAGAAGACTGGCATGCATCATATGTAACAGTCACCTACATTAGGTCCACAGAAGATTAGATGCCATATAGCTACATAATTTGTTGATGTCACTTTTCTTGCCAGATTGTTAAGGTATTTCTTTTACTAAGATCCAAACGTTTACCAGAAAAACGGATCTGACAAAAAGGTGAACTCAATACTCATATTTTTCCTTTTTTAAAATTTTCATGAAATACTACAGTAGTTTTAGAGGGTGGGGTTTGTGTAAAAAGAAATCTTCTATGTATTTGAATCCTGCCTGTTATCCTGTCTTATTTTTAAATACTCTTCGGATATCTCAAAAGGATTAAGATGGGAGCTCATTCTACAGAGGTAGACCCTAAAACACCTAGCCACCTGGTTTTTGAATGCTCAGCATCTTCTTTATTTTGCTAATGTCATGCCAGTTGTCCCCACGAAATGATTTCTTCCTCTTCCTACTTGGTGTTGGTGGGACAGTTAGTGGAGGAGCCACATCTTTTCTGGCCAGAGTTTGTTCATATCACTGGAGCTAAACGAATCTGATTATTTCTTATGAAAATTCCACCTTGTCTTAAGGACAGAAAACATTTGCAATCAATTCATCCTGGTGACATGGCCTGAAGAGACTGTCCTTTTGTTATAGGCCAGAAGAGCCTCAGAACTGCCTGTTTCTGTCTTTCTTAAGATATTAACTTCTTAGGTTCCTTCTGTGAGGTATTCACTGTCTTTCCAATGGATTTAATTATCTTACACTAATAAGGGTTGTTTTCTATTGCTTTCAATCAAAGATCCTTAACTGATTCACCCTACCATTGCTTTGAACATTTTTAGTGTTCTGACCCTGGCATTTCTGGGGATGATACTAGTAGGAAGGCATTTAAAGTCTTACTTGATAATTATGTTGTTTTAATTTTTGAGATTTTTTTTTTTTTCAAAGCATCTAAGTAAAGTACTTTGAGCCTGGATCAATAGTGGTAAAATTTTTTACTGGAACACAATAATCATGGAAACTATTAAGGTTTTAACTTTTGTGTATGAGGATCTTTTTTAAAAAATTAAATGGCATCTCAATAATTTACATTGTTTTTCAGTTCCTTTGTACACTGTCATGGAGGAATAAGATTAAAACTAGAGAAAATATTTTTAGTTCCCTGAAAATAGAAATTTCTGGTAGAAAAAGGTCATTATTGGTAACCTACATAGCACAATATGATATTTAATTAATGTTTCTGAAAATAATTTCTATTGTTCAAGAAAAAGTTTGTTTACATATCATTTGTCACGGTTAACGAGAGGAAGAAAAAGCAGAATATATCAAATAATGTCTTTCTCTGTTGCTAGAAAAGAAAGAAAGCCTTGAAAGATTTTGCACCTTCAACTGAATGCTCTAGCCTAGAGATGATAAGTTACCTAGGAACAGAGTTCTACCTAAGTGGTCAGGAAGAGCAATTCAACTATAAGAACAAATGAGAGGGTGGTGCCTGTGGCTCAGAGGAGTACGGTGTCGGCCCCATATACTGGAGGTGGAGGGTTCTAACCCAGCCCCAGCCAAAAACTGCCAAAAAAAAAAAAAAAAAGAATAAATGAGAGACAGCAATGTTTTGCCAATGGTAGTAATGGCTACCATATTATTTCATAGGTGAAAGTGCTTTATAAAATATAAGGTAATATTATAATCATCTTTTGACTATAAAGCCCCTCTTCCAAGATTCAGCAACAAAAATGTAAATTTTGAGATTATAGAACAAAACCAGAAAAGTCTATTTTAGTTCCTAATTCACATAATACTGACCTTAATAATTGTAAATATTTAATGTATTTCTTGTTATCTAGTAATGTGCATGCTACTAAAAATGCATGCTACTTTCATAGAAATATATAATTGTAAGTTGTCTAATGACTGTAAATTCACTGAAGGTAGATAGTAACCAAATTAATTTCCAAGTGAGCAAAATCTATATAATTTTTCTAAACAAGGAGATAATTTAAAAATCCTAAGGTAGCTAATATGTATAAATAATTATAAAAAAAATTTAGACTCTCTTTTGCTAATTAAAACTAAAATTAAAGATAAATTTAAAAATTGTCAATAAAGAAGACTATAAGTAAACAATACTTTAATATAATTATAGAGATATATTATTTTGAGTACTTACATTTTATATTTGTTCTAAAATTACATATAGGTGCATGTATGCACATATACATACCCATATGTATGTATTCCATACATATGTATCCATATGTATATATTATGTTCAATGTAAAAAATAAATATACTTGAATTATTTTTCCTTTAAAGTTGATGGAAAAAATGCCCTACATTTATAGTCAGAAATACTGATAGTGGATTCCAGTTCTGTTACTTACTACCTTTCTAGTAGTGGACTAATGAATGCAATCTTGAAAATGTCCCTTAATTTCTCTGAGATAAAGCTTTCTTATCTATTAAATGTGGAGACCATTGACTGTTTTGCCTTCTTGTATCAGTTGAATTGGGTAGGTTATGACATGCTAACCCATGACCTACAAATCTCAGGCGCTTTAAGACGCCCTCTTGGTCTTTTTATTTTTTTTGAGATCATTGTTTTTATTTATTTATTTATTTTTAATTTTTATTAAATCATAATTGTGTACATTAGTGCAATCATGGGGCACAATGTGCTGACTTCATATACAATCTGAAATATTTTCATTGAACTGTTTAACATAGTCTTCATGGCATTTTCATAATCAGTATATGTAGACATTGGTATTCTACATTTAGTAAGTTTCACCTGTACCCTTCTCAGATGCAGCGTAGGTGTGATCCCACCAATTGCCTGACTCCTTTTTTGACTAATGCTGCGAAGCTGTATGCAAAAAGAAACACAAGGCAGGGAAAAGTCCCTGTAAACTCACACAAATTCGTGATTTTAACTGACACGAAAATGTGCTAATGGTTAGAGGAGCATACAAGGCATAGATGCGGCATCAAAGCGTTGGTCTCTTGAAGGGATTTAAACCATCAAATGCAGCTTCACAAAAAACTCCTTTCTGCATTGAGACATGCTGGGTTTCAGAGTGACAGACGAGATCTAATGGTGTGTGTTAGTATAACTCAAAGAAAGGAAACCTGCTCTGATTTGAGCTCCACAGGGTTTTACTGTATTATTTACTCAGACTGAAAGATTGCATGACTAACTTTAGTTCTTCAGCCACCTGCATCCTATAAGGCCATAATTCTAGGTTTATAATACACAACCTAGGTATGCCAGACAGATTCTGCTAAAACGTTCACAGATAACAAATTCCTTGATTATCTCTGTCATAAGAAATGCCGTTGCCATGCTTACAAGGAGGCCTAAATCAAAGTGAGGAGTGCCTGTCCCATCCCTGGGGAGAGGAGAGCACGGTGCAGAGCCGTTGGCGATACTCACTTCCCTTCTCACAGTGTCACACACAAGTCACGCAGGCACATTCTGGCATCAGGGTCTCTGATTTCAAATCTTGTCTTATTGCTTATTAGCCACGTGAATTTAGATAATTTGCGTAATTTCTCAAAGCCGCAGTGTCTCATTTGTTAAGTGAGATTAATATTTAGTCCACCATGTTATTTATGATTAAATGAGCTCATTTTTTACTTCTCCTGCCCCTTATATTTTGCCAGATAATGCACACATAAAGTAATTTTCTAGATACAAATGTCCTAATCTGTCTTCTGTTGCTATAACAAAATATCTGAAATTGGGTAATTTGTGAAGGAAAAAAGTTAATTTATCTTACTATTCTGGAGACTGGGAGGTCCATGATTGGGCAGCTGCATCTGGCTGGCTTCTGGTGAGAGTCTCACGGTGTGCCATAAACATCACAGAGGAGCAGAAGGGGAAGCAAAGAGAGAAAACACAACAGGCAGCCTCACTATATAGGAACCCACACTTCTGGTAACCATTCCAGGCCATGAGAATGAGCACTACTCCTTGAAAAAAGCATTAATTCCTCCTAACAACCAAATCACCTCTTAAAGACACCACCTCCATACAGGAGACCAAGCTTTACCATGCATTCGGGTGGTGAAATATCCCATTCAAAGTATAGCATTCTACTCCTGGCCTTCTCACGAAGCTAAATACAATCATACCATCACAATTGTCCAAAAGTCTTAACTCATTCTCACACCAATTCAAAAGTCTATCTTTGAGCTTGTGAAATAAAAACAGCTCATCTATTTCCAAGAAAAGTCTATCGTAATCTCAGAAGACATAATCCCTAACACCATAAACTTGGGTGTTAAAATCCAAAAGATCAGATTCCTTGATGTCTGAAATCTTAAAAATCACAATCCAAAAAAAGATAAAAATTTTTAAAAATATAACTCTGGAAGAAAATATTTAAAAATTATTTAAAAGATATTTAGCTACTGGTGGCACCTGTGGCTCAAAGGAGTAGGGCACCAGCCCCATATACCAGAGGTGGTGAGTTCAAACCTGGCCCGGGCCAGAAACTGCAAAAAAAATAAAAAAAGGTATTTAGTTACATTTTCAAAAAGTTATGTATTTGAGATACATATAAACACTACAAAACACTTCTTGGGCTACTTTACACAATAAAATAGGAAATCAAAACAGACATTTTTGCAAGCATTACCTCAGCCATACTAATAACAGTCACATAGGTACACCAGTTAAAAGCAAATGAATCATATTCACAAAAAAATGACTCAATAAGGCAGAATGTATAAACACATACTGTGATGATTAGCAATTGTGTGCAACCAGCCTTATAAATTCAGTCGTCTGAAATACGATGATTCACAACCTCACTCTTTGACAAAATTGATCAAAAACCAGGGTGGGTAATCACTGCATCTGCACCAAACCAGTTACCCAAAAAGCCAAGATCTAAAGAAATTTTATCTTTCACACATGCAGATGTTCAAAAAGGACATGCCTTTCCTTATTGAGGAAGTGTCAGAGTTCTTATATAGACACACAGTGCTTACAAAGTCACAAAGTCAAGACTGTAATAATGCACTTCTATGGAGTCACATTTGCAAAAAATGCATAAAATGATTTAGAGCTCTCTGAAAGTCTACACAATTTATATCTCCAGTATTGGAAAGAATGTGAAGATGAAATACATAGCATGGTTAATTCTAAATATAATACTGACAATTTAAAATATTTCAAAAACTAAAAATTTTAAAAAATGAAAAGAAGAAGTCTGAAAAGAAAATTTGACATGAATTATGGGCAACTGAGTGGAGACAGTCCATGAGATCTTGCTGAATTTCACGACCATTAAACTATATTTTGAAGTCTCAAATCACAATGAATAGTTGCTTTTCTTTCTCTGAGGACATGGCTCTCAGAGAACACGTTCACATTCATTTTTAATGAGGCACTGCCCTTTTAAAAATTATGTGATTCAATATATAGTGACATGAGCATCTCCTATTAAATTTTCCCATCTTTTGTGCCATGCTTCTGACTGTTTTGTGTACAGGGAGATCCATTCCACGTGCACTCACACATAGACCACAGATGTGCAAAAACAAATCTGTTGATCAAACAGCAACACTGTTGAGTAGGTGTCTTATCCTAACACGCACATAATTATTTTTGAACTCGTCAGTAACTTCACTGGCTTCTTCAAGCAAATGCATTTTTAATTCATTAAAAGCACCTGGGCTCTCATCCTCTTGAAGAAATGCTATGCCTCATGACACATTTTTAGATTGAAGTTTGTATTGTTGCTGTATTGTGGGGCCAATCTACCCACATTAAATTTCCACCACCAAATGCATTAAGTTTAATGGAAAAACAAACTGTAGTAGTAACACCTTGAGATTCACTAATTACAAGTCTCCATTATGGTTCAAGAATCTAGTTGGAATCTATTTTCTTCCGCTTAACGACAATAGCAAAGGAATAGTTCTATCTAACTTGCTGCAGCTGTCTTGTGTTTGTTAGTCTCAGGATTTTAGCTATTGGGAGTTTTAGAACATAGGGATTTTTGATCTTTCAGTATTTTAACATTCAAAATTATGGTGTTTGGCATTATATCTTTTATGATTATGATCCAAAGTCATTTCCAAATTATAATGGTGAGACCAGCATAGGAGAAATATTCCCAGTTCAGAAAGGAAAGATAAGCACAGTGAAAGGAGTGGTTGACCTAAAGCAACTCTAAATTTCAGCAGGATGGATGTTAAATCTTAAGACTCCAGAACAATCTTTTACTCTATGTATAGCCTCCTGTGCACAGCGGGGTGGAGGTGGGGCTTCTAAGGATTCAGGAAGCCCCAGTCCATGGCGTTGCTGGGCTCCACCCATGTGGCTGCTCTTCAGGGTTGGAGCTGTCCCCTGCTGCCTGCAGCTTTTCCAGGTGAGTGTCGTATGCTGCCAGTGGATCTACAGTTCTGAGGTCCAGAAGGTTGGAACCCCACTCCCACAGGACTGCTGGGCATTCTTGTGAAGACTCTCTGTGGAAGCTATACTCAACCCCACAGCAAATCTCTCCCTGGTCTCTTGGGCACTTTGCTACACTCTCAGAAATCCAGGTGGAGGCCACCATCCCTGTCCTGTTCTTGCTTTCTTCAAGGTTGCAACATTAGCACTGTGTGGACATGGGCATCACCAGGACATACTGCTGTGTCCTCTGGAGCAGCAGCATGAGACAGGTCTAGGCCCATCTGAGCCATGACACGGTGAGGCCAAGGTTCATAACTGTGCCTTCTGAAGTGGCAGATGGAGCCACATCCAGGCCCCTTGAACCACACTGGGGCTGCTGCGGAGCACCCTGCTGGCATCCAGGAAGCAAAGTCCTGAAGTTCCCTGGACAGCATGCCTGCAGGGGCCCCTCTGGCCAGTCACATGAAACCCTTGTATACTCCTAGATCTCTAGGCCTGTGATGGGATGAGAGGCTGTGAAGATCTATGGAATGCATTAGGAGGCCTTCTCCCATTGTCATGGTAATTATCACCTGGCTTTCATTAATTCATGCTTATCTCTTCAGTAACTGGTTGTTCAGACAAATCCCTGTTTCATTATCTATCCAAAACACACTTTTTCATATTTCCATAGCCAGACTGTGAATTTTGCAAAGTTTTTGCTCTGCTTCCCCTTTAGCTATAAAACCTGTCTTTAAACCATCTTTTTGCTCCTGTGACTCACTATATGTGGCCAAAAGTAGTCACACAGTATCTTGAGTAGTTTGCTGTTTTGATATTTCCTCATCTGAAATCCTGGTTTGTCACCCTTCAATTCCACATTCCAGAAAGCCCTAGGACACAGATATGCACCCAACTTCTTTGCAGCTTTCTAACCAGGATGCCCTTTATTCCAGTTCCTAATAAGATATTCCTCATTTTCATCCGTGGCTTCATTAGGCAATTAAGAGCCATATTTCTATCAACATTCTGGTCACAATTTACGTAATCTCTAGGAAGCTCTATACTTCACCAAGTCTCCTTGTGTTCTAAGACCTCACCAGAATCATCTCTAATGCTTCATTCACTCATTTACTCATTTATACTGGTAAGAACATTTTAATGAGTGCCTAACAGTCTGTCAGTCACTGTTTTATAGCACAAGAGTACATCATGAAAAAATATTCCATTCTGTTTTCTATGGTTTGAATATAGTTTGTACTCAGCAAAACTCATGTCAAGACTTGGCCTTCAATGTGGCAATGTTTACAAACTTATTTTTTTTAAATTGATGTTGTATATATCGAAATGTATGCTTCTTTATACATAATTTAGATGTATCATATATATTTATATGTAAGTATAATATTCCATTATATCAATAAAATAACTTTTGAGCATTGCAATGTAGCCTGCTCTTCCAGATTTCACCTCACTCACTTCCAAAGCTGCTCTCTATTTTCAGCTACTGTTATAGCAGCAATCCCATTCCTGGTACCAATTTTTTGTCTCAGTCCATTTTCTGTTGCTATAACAAAATATCTGATACTGCTTAAGTTATAAAGAAAAGTGGTTTATTTAAGTCATAATTCTGGAGGATGGAATTTCTGACATTGAGAGGTAACATGTGGTTGGCTTTAGGTGAGGACCTTATATTGCCTTACAACCTGGTGAAGAATGGAAGTGAAAGTAGGTATGCACACAGAGTAAACATGATAGGCAGCCTTGCTTTGGAATAATGTGTTTGTCCAGTAACTAACTTAGCCCTGCAAGAACAAGAACTCTTGTCTGCAAGAAAGACATTAATCTCTCCTAACAACCTTATCATCTCTTAATGCCTCTGACATTGCCAAATTGAAGACCAAGCCTTGACATGAGTTTTGCTGAGTACAAACCGTATTCAGGCCTCAGAAAACAGAATGGGATATTTTTTCATAGATGTACTCTCACTCTATAAAACAGTGACTGACAGACTATTAGACACTTGTTAAAATGTCCTTACCAGTATAAATGAGTAAATAAGTGAAAAAGTGAATTAATGATTGAATATAGCTTAGGGACCACACTTGATCTCTTTTGCTGTGTTGCTCAGCAATAATATTTATCTTGAAGTTGAAAATCTATCATGTTTGTACCTCGTAAGTATATACCAAAGACATTTTAATTTACATGATGGTATATTACTCTGTAACTTATTTTTTTAAATCAGTGTTGTATATATTGAAATGTATACTTCTTTATATATGATTTAGATGTATCATATATATTTATATATAAGTATAATATTCTATCAATAAAATAAATTTTGTGCATTTCCCTGAAGATAATATTTTCTGTATTATAAGGAATACTGTCATGAACATTTTATACATGTATCTTTGTTCATATGTGTAAATGGTTCTCCAAAGTGTGTACCAAAAAAGTGGAATTATTGGATACTAAAATATCTTTGTGCTTTGTTTGTGTATTGCCAAAGTATTCAGAATTGTGATGAAAATATACTTCCACCAGCAGTGTGTGTAAAAATCCTGATATCACTACATAATTGTTATCACTTGGTACCATGAGACTTTAAATGTTTGGCGATCTGAGAGGACAAAATGTTTTTTACATTCTATTGTTTTTCATCTTCTTAATTATTAGTAAAATCAAGTGCCTTTCTCATTGTCACTGGCCACTGTAGCTTTCTTTTTATTTATTGTCTTTATTATTAAATCATAGCTGTGTACAATTCTTTTTCCATGTATGACTTATTTGTATTACTTCTGAGATCTTGTATTGGATTTTATATTTATTCCATATCAATTTTCTCGTGCATTTCTGAATTCTAAACTAAATTATTATAAAGCATTCTAAATACTTTAGATTCTAATAACTAAAGAATTCTAAATTCTTTCTTCCCTTTCTACTTTATTTTTAATATCTTTGTTTTATATACCTTTTAAATTTAGGGTAATAAAATTAATGAGCTGTGGAAATATGTACATTTTTTTAAGGTCAAGTTTAGGAAAATCTTCATTATTTCAACATAATAAAAATATGGTGCTATAAAGGTACAGAAGTAATAGATTTTTATTATGATTTTAATTTTTAACAATCTGAAAAGTAAAAACAGTATTAATGCCATTTTAATTTGCATTTACCCAACTATTGCTAAAGTTAGATTATCTGTTTGCAAAACTGATGGCCTTTGGATTTGCTCTAAAAATCATATTCATGTTTGTTCTTTCACAATAGATTGTTTTTTTTTTTTAATTGAGTCATAGCTGTGTACAATAATTCAGTCAAGGAGTACAGTGTGTGGGCTTCACATACAATTGGAGATATTTTCATCAACCTGATTAATATAACATTCATGATATTTTCTCATTTACTATGTGAAA